>VZUI01085076.1:0-85250 GCA_013401135.1 Cettia cetti | reverse complement strand
AAAAAAAAAAAAAAAAAAAAAAAAAAAAAAAAAAAAAAAAAAAAAAAAAAAAAAAAAAAACCACAAAACACTAACAGGGGGATGTTGTATGGTAGCCAGTAATGACCAGAGGAATAGATAGAACTCTTAACTTTAGTTGAAATTTTCAAATAACAAGTTACTTCTAAAGCTGCATGTGACAGGGAGATGCCCTGATCCAAAGGGTAATTTTGCCTGGGTGGGGTTCATTCCTTGTTCCTGGATGTGGTGATCCATTTTGCAAAAAATTCCTCTGTGCTGAGAGTAGTTTAGGACTGTATTTTTTGTTATTCTCTGAAAAGCAGTAAGAAACAAAATAAAACCACAAGTTGAAACAACTTGAGTTTGCAGGGGATTTTGTGGGCAGTTGAAATCTGAAACTTAACAAAAGACTAGAAACTGTTCCAAGAGGCTTTGCATTGTGCATATTCTTCCCAAAGTAGTTCCAAACACTAGAGTGGTGCATAGTCAGGCCCACAGTTAGGAAATAAAACTAAAGTTGTTAAAGACTTAAATAAAGACTTAGCCCAGTAAGACACACAGTATTACACAAGTTCTTAGGCTCTACAATCAATAATACAATATAAATAATAGCTCCTTCACTTTTAGCCATGCTACTTAACCAAACAGCTCTATGTCCCATTCATCTTAAAGCACATAATTGGCTATTCAGACCCCATCTGTTTTGTCAAAATCTAGCTAAAGATTTTTAGAAATAGAGCATTAAGTTGACTGTAAACACATCCACTGAATTTCAAATTATCTGTAAAGCAAAAATTCAGAAACATTAGTTATGAATTTTCTATTTCTATTTAAATAATCATGGTCTTACATGTAATATGTAATATCAAGGTACACTCCTGTAACAGTAGAAAGATTATTGTTTGAGCAAATTAATATCAATCTCACGTTGTGGATTCTCCTCCTCACAAAAAATTTAGTCATATAACAAATTTAAGAGCTGACAAACTACAAATTTTTAAAAATAAAACTTGCAAACTATTGGAAGTATGCAGGATGAAAGGGAACTTTATTTATTTTTATTTTATGCTGAAAACTCACATGTACGAAACAAGTCAAAGTGTATATTTACAAGGAAATAATTGTCAGACAGAAAAAGAAGATCAGAATGTCCTGTGAAATCCCCCTTCATGCTGTTTATAGAGCTAATCCTCTTCCTGTCCAAGACAGATTATTATTTCTAAACATTCTCACACTACATTATAGGACAACAGGTGAAATTTAACTAAATTTATTTTTCATGTGTCTTTGGGACTGGGATCCATCAGCAAGATGCCATCTCTGCCCCTCAGTTAATGCATCAGCTGGCCACTATCAGGAAGGCTCTACAGATTATTCAGACAAGAAATAAGAATGGTGAATTAATTCCACTTTGCAGTGGTGAAAATAGCTGTGTGTGAGCATCTGAAAATCACAGAGTAAACGTCCAGGAGGAGTATCTGATTTCTGTGACATGACTTTGAATTGTATTATTATAAAAGGCATTTCAATTTTGGCCAGTAACTTTTATATTGAGCAGAATAATTTATGTTTTGTTCAACACTTTTCAAGGAAAGCATCTGATCATGATTTGAACACATGAAGCACACAGAGATAGCATTCCACTTAGTGAGTTGTTTCATGGTACAGTGAGTGCCATTTAACATTTGTCTCATTTCAGCTGCCAGTCCATCATTCTAACTGCACCTTTACAATGTTCTACTTTTTTCTGGGCAGTGAGTGCCTTCTAAATTTCTTTTTTTGAAAGATTACACACATTAGGCTTTCAACAGCTCTTGTCATAGACATTTTCTTCACTACTGGTATAATCTTGGTAGTTCTGTATCATCTTTTACCTTTATGCATCTTTTAAGTAAGTGATTTCAAAACAGTATAGAGTAGTCTTCTACTGTCATTTTACAAAGATTAAAAAGCTTCTGTATTTCCAGTTTGTACTTTTATGGATGACACGAGCCTCCTTATCACAACTCTGATACAGGGGATCACAATCAGGTGCTCACCAACAGTAAAAACCTCCTCCACCAGAAGCCCCAGTTTTCATTCTCCATTCTCTCACCTTGTTCCTAACTAGAAACAGCATCATTTGGGAGTAATCCACAATTTGTTTTAGAGTATTACAAATTATACAAAAGACTCCAGGTGATTGTCCTCATCCTGCTTCTTTCACAATTTGTCAGACTTTTAGCCATCATGCATTTAAAGCTGTTGTAGCACTAAGATGCAAACACAGCTTGTGATTTTTTCCACTGTAAACTTATTGCACATTCTGACTGCCCAACTTAAATATAGGAAAACCTCCCTATAAGCACAGTCAGATGGTCTTACTGGTTAAATCATAGCAAAGCCATGTGAAATTAGTCACCAAGCCTGCAAATAAAATAGAGGCAGCAATGAACTCTCATTTTTTATTTTTAATTACCATGTGAGGAACACAAACACCTATTGCTTTTGTAGTTCTTGGGCAGTCACATTAATAAATTTTTTTCATTTGGGAGCCCACGGGTCTTTCCTTCAGAACCTGGTATACATTGCTCATTTTGATACTGTATTTATTTCACATTTGCTTTTGAGCACATAATAATGACTTCCCCCTCTGCATCCTACTTTTGTAACTAAAGCAGAAAAAGCAGTTTAGCTTGACTAAAAGAGAAGTTTTTCTCAATAAATTTCTTTAAGCACATATAAGAAAATAGCAACACTTCTGTCCATGGCCTGAGTTTCTGTTTTATGCAGATTATTTAAACTAAGCAATGTAATTAAATAACCTGTAAAAATAACTTAACTTGAAAATTCCTTTCTGAAGAAGTTAGGGTAAAACTAAAAAAAAAAAAAGGAGGATGTCAAAGCTAGAGTCAATTTAAAATTCTAGTCTCATTTTAAAAAAAGAGCAAATAAAGAGATACAGAAATTTACACCATTTATATTTATGCAAAATATGCTTGCTAACATGAAAATTAGTACAAAATATGTTGTTCAATGGCTAGAAATACTATACAGTAACACTTCAATTTCACCAGACGATTAAGTCAGTCAATATATGGGTTCCCAATGAGTCAATCTGCCACCCCTACTTTTCCTGCCCCTTGCCTTGTATAAGTTCCACTGCATATGGCCATGACATTAGTACAATAATCTGAAAATTATTTCCCCTTTTTTTTTTTTTTGGCACAGTAATTTTTTCTGACAGATCAGTGGGTAGTAATGTAGCCCACTCAGCAGTAACATGACCAATACAGCAAATGCAGAGGAGCAGCAGGAGCATCTAGCTTAGAAATTGAGTCATTACCCCTTGGCAGTGTGGTCTCTGGTCAAGAGGTAAGCTAAAGCTTACTGGGACACTGCATTTGTGGAGAAGGAAAAGAATTATCTTTTTTTTTTTAAGAGAACAGGAAAAGTATCTCCTGAATACCAAAAATGCACGTGAGTTTCAAGAAGAAAGATTAATTTCATTTAAACCCCTTGTGGACTCCAAATGAATGAGGCTATAAAAACATACATTCCACCATAAAGAATTTCCTCCAAGCAATGCACTGTATAAGTAAGATATAAAGAAAGATGTACTCACTTTACAAACTAAATAACCTAATCCACCTTCACATAACACTGTCCCTGTCCCCATGGTCACCACGCTGCAATGTTATCCCACGTGACAGACAGCTTCAGTGCCTACAGGACAAAGCCAATACTGACTTCTAGCCTCAATGCATTATCAAAACCACACGTTTTACCTTCATCCAAATCATATCCTTCAGCTGCCTGTATTTTCCTCTAAAAGCTATGAACAAGCACAAGCATCAAATCTCCTTTCTATCCCTGAGTCCAACAAGAAAAGCAAAAAGAGATCTACACTTGCCCCAAACAATCTCAGACGTATGGATAGAATCTTTACTGTTGGGACAAAAATGTAGACTCCCTCACCAATCTATATAACAAATTAATAACTAGTGTTCAGTCTCCTCCATCAAAATAGCCCATGGCTACTTTTACATCAACTTTGTCTAAGAAACAAAACAAAAGCCATAATGAAAACTGAATACATATCACAGTCTAATTAAGTCATTTTTTCAAACAAAAAAGTGAGGGAAAAAACCCAACACAATACATAAGCAAGTATTCAAAGAACACATCACCCCTGAAGAAAACACCAGTCACAGCACATTCATCAGTCCAAAGGTGACGTGTGCCCTTTATGCAGTAAAACTATCCCTCACTGATCCAAAACACCTGGTTGTCACAAAAGGTACTGAAATTTAGACATAAAATTATAAAATATGTAAGAACTGCATAAAGATCAAACTTCGAAATCAATCTTCTCCAGACTCTACTTGCTTCTAAAGAGTAACTCGCCAAATAGCATCGGAAATGGATAAACAGAGTAGGTGATCAAAGCATAGAATTAGTATGTGTGTGTTGGGCAACTATAGGATCACAGCAGGTCTGAGAGTAAATAAGTAAAATACAGAAATTCCAGCATGGTGCGTTCTGAGCCACAGCTGCTCCAGCTTCCTTGAGAAAAACCTCATTTACTTTCATTTTTAATGCCTGTGCTGGAAGTTAAATTTACTTCAGCAAATGGTGAATAAACTGGTGCAAAGAAAGGCAAGCCTGTGCATTTCAGATCTTGCTGTAAAATGTCTAGCTTGGAAATCTAGCATGAAACTGTCTCTGATGTAACCAAAACATGTCAAGGCTTATCTTGTCACATTCTCAACATGCACAAACCATATCTTGTTCAGGTTTACATGGCTAATTTTATTAATACTTTTGTAAGCAGCCTACAGAATACCCTTGTTGCAGAAGATGAGTCTACGCCTGTATAGAGTAAGAAACACAAGGATCAAAACACAGGTTGTGTCACAGCTAAAACAAACTGAGCTGCAGTGGTAGAGGAGGATAAAATACCCACTTAAATTTAACAGGCAAAATTGCTAACAACATAGTTAATAAATAATAAATAATAGTGGGACAGCATTAAAAGAAATCAGCATAGCTAATGAGTCACATAGCATAGATGATTATTGTCACACCTCGGTCATCCTGGATCATTTTTTGACACAAAGAATTCAGTAAAAAATATTTTCTTCATTACGAAGTTTTCATTTCTCAAGAAATTTACTTTTACCCAAAGGGTGACCTACTTTCAGGAGATTTCTGCCTCTTAATATTTCAGTTATGTTTTCACCAAATTTACTTATGTGACATCAAATCACTCTTTGAAATGTTTTTAAAAAAGCACTGCTAAAGAAAGGTGCAGAGGAAAATACAGTTAATTTCTGGAATTCATTGAATGTGAAAGATGTCATTTATAAATATCAGACAGCATGAAAGAATACCTAAGATGCAATAATGTAATATAAATGAAAAGTAAGTTAATGATAAATTCAAGCTGGATATTGACTACACAATTCTTTCTTGGCTATGTAGGTAAGGCTGCAAATAACATAATATGAGATATTAGAATGCTTTCGTGTCACTGGCCTTGGTGACATAAAAGAGGAAAACAGCAAAAAATGAGGGCAATGTGGCATCTTACAACTGAATCATCAATTTCAAAATTACTCAAATTATCACTGCACTGAAATAAAAAAGAGAAAGCTAAGATATTACAAAAGTGTTAGAAAAGGTTTGTACAGAGCACAGTTAATGAAAAGTGGCACTTCCAGAATGCAGCTGAGGTCTTTAACAGCATTAGCTGGTATTTGCAAGTTTGTATGGTTCATAATAAGACCTGGTGTTAAATTTGCCCAAACTGCCAAAAAGAAATCATTTTTCTTATCATAACATCTTCAGATGTGTACTGTCCAAAAGAGCACTGGTATTTATTAGTTACAATGACAGACCATCAGATGATGTACATTGTAGCAGATTTGCATTCCAGAGACTATATAGTTCAGTTCAAGTGCATACTCTTTCACTAGTTACCTATTTATTACACTATAATATTTGTTACACTGAAAGTTACTTATTTATTTGTAATTACTGTGCAGACACGTAAGTTCAGGAATAACCTTCCTGTAATATAAGTGAATTCAAGAGAATCACAAATATGAGCAACTTAATAATGTCAAGGAAAAAAAAGATATTTTTTCAGATCCTGTTTTGCCCCTAAGATGCAACTTTTTCATGATGTTAAGAATCTTTGATTGTTTCAGACAGTTAATACAAATCATAGAATACCTATTATGTTATTATTACAGTATATATTGGATGAAAATCCATATTCAAAGTTCGGTTATAGATGTGAGACTTCCTCATCCTAGACATAAACACTTGAATCCCTTTCACCTTTTCTTGAAATTGGGAAAAAGCTCAACCCTAGAACTGTGTGATGTAGCACAGCAAATACAGTAAGAGGAGACATTTCTTGAGATGCTGATTAGCGGAAAGTTGCATGGATTTTTCATATACACTTTACCAGAATAACATAGTTATTAAGGTCAAAATCATCAACAGATTATGATGAGATCAATACAAAATGGGCATTAGGGGCCACCTTATACATACAATTTTCCCAGAAGCTGTAGCCTATAAAGCCTGAAAATCCTTATTCAAAGCCAGAATATGTAGGTTACAATTAGATCAATGTGCCTAGAACACTCTTGCATTAAAGTTATTCCCAAATGGCTCAAGATTCCTTTGGTAGTTTCAAGCCAAAAGTAGGATGCAGGTGAAAAGAATGATCATCGGTTTAAGGAAAGTCCAATTGCTGACACAACTTAAATGACCATTCTCATCCTCAGCTACATATAAATACATGAGCTGAAAGAAAAGTTGCATCTACTTACAGCATCTTATTGAAATTTTCATCATCTGGAATCCATATGGGTCACAATTTCTTAATAAACAATAACACATTCTGTTTTGGTTTACTGAAAATTAACAGGGCATTTGGGAAAATATTATTATTGTAAAAGCCTGTTTCGCATTTGTTTGGCAATACTAGAGCTATCTAAGTGGAAAACGAGAACCTCTTTCTTTTTTTCCCTCTGTTGTTGATATTAGGAGAAAACAATGCAGCTGGTAACATTAATGATACCCTATATCCTCAACAAAGATGAAAGAGGTCAAACCAAGTTGTAATGGGCTTAAGCACATGAAACAGCCACATTGGATTGATTAGCTTTGTATGCGGACACAGCAAACCCATTTTTTTAAACAATATCCCATGCTGTAGTTCAATAGGTCTGCAAAGTCTCAGGGCTTTGCATAAGGCAGCTTCCTCAATACAGTCAGTCCTAAAGCAGAATGCAATGAAGGGTTGTTTCTGGCTTTTGCCTGCCAGACTTGAAAGGGAACAAGGACAGGGGAAAGCACACTGGATTGTAGAGCACCTATCACAGCATCGCTCTGGCTACTCTGTTGTGAGCATACTGGCAGCAGCCTTGTTATATAGCCTTGTTTTCAGAGAGATACAATTAGAACTCCATTATAATAATATCTTCTTGGCAAAAATGTAGCAAACAAGCCCTTTCCAAAAGGGATTTATATTTTAATTAGAGAAAAATCAGTTCAGCTGTCTTTTCAGAGAGTCAGAGAGGCTGGCTAAGGAAGACAAACAAAACCAGATTTTTGGTGGTTTCTGTAGTTCTTTTGTTCTTCTTGAGGAATCAGTACCATGTCAATGTAATAACCATCATGTAATAAGATCCATACCAAGAAATGAGGACTTCATTTGACAACTGATCAACACTGCTTTTAAACATAGTTAACATTATTCCTCTGTAATTCTGTAATCCAGATCCCTGTCTTTCATCTCTTACATTTAATAAAAATAACAACAACAAAAAAAAAAAAAGTCTATATTCCTAGAACAAAGATTTTTGGTTTTCTTGGCCCTTTTAGGATGCCCATACCTTTATTGTTCCCACTATTGCTCTGGTCATCAGAGCACTGCAGATGCTAAGAGGCATGCAATCTCAGTAATCCTTTCCTTTAAAATCACACAATTCCTTAGCACTGCACCATTACAGTACAGCTGGTCACACAATTGACCAATTAACCAAAGGATAACTCGAGAAAAAGGGGATATATAACATGTAGTGGTCCAGAAGGACAATGCCAGAATTTTTCTTATGTTGTACAATACTGAAACTAACTTGACTCAGCTCTGTTCTTGAGACACTTCCCCTTATCCTGCAAGAGAAATTCATGGCTAGCTGGATTTAAGAGCTTCAGATAAATACTACTTTGTACTCAGAAGAAAAATAGGACACGAAAAATACAGGGATTGCAGCACTCATCTTGATGTCATTTTACCATGACTTATCCCATGTCTAGAATTGGTCCAGTACATCCACCTACACGTCCATCTATTTAGAGACCTTCTCTGAGACTATTAAGAACACCATGAAGGGACCTGAGAAACATTCTGACATTGCACTGCTCAGTTTGCAGCTTGCTAACAGGCAAAGGCCAAATGGTCAGAAAAGTCCATTAATCGTCAACATGGTAACCCCAAGATAATGCAAGGTTTTCAATAGAAATTTTCAACAGCTATGAATTTTCACCACTCTTTTTAAAAATACTTCTTTAATGTCCTCCTGTGAAACAGCAACTTAGCAAAGAATTAACTTCTCTTTCAGAGGGGCAATGCACACAGGTAAAAAGGCACTGCGAGGGACAAGAAAGGAAAATTTCCTACAAAAGATGAACAAAGTTTAATTGACAAATAGAGGAAAACCCACTATTGACACTTAAAAAAATAATATAATGCAGCTTCTCAGAAGTCCAACCACCATAACCTGGGTTCTCTGTCCACTGCTGAGAATTTGAAAGAAATGGTGGGAGGGAAGGTGATATGACTTGTAATCCTCTTCAGTAACATAGAGGTAAGAGGAAAAACAAGGCAATAAAAACCATTGTAGACTGGCACTAAGGAAAGGCTCCACCTTGCTTTATTTACAAAACAGCTAAATATATTCATAGCAAAAGCTGACAAATTACAAGTAAAACTTTCAAAAATAAATGTTCATTAAAAAGTTTTAAGCTGGAGGGGTTTCTTTAATCCTTTTGTCATTTGAGCAATATGTGATCAAAGGCATTTCATTTTCCCATTCTTCAAAAGTTAAGTAAATATGTGGGCTTAGAAAAGAAATTCATGTAATTCATAGCAGGACAGAAAGTAGTACTTGTCACAGAAAATAATTAAGGCTAGAGTATTAGAGGTGGGAATGAGGGGCACAGAGCCTGATTTTCTAAACAAAGACATGATTAATTTTTTCAAAGACTGAAAAAAATTCCCCAAACCATTCCCCTCTATGCATCCATATGTGCCAACTTTTCATCACATTCATTATTTTTATTGGCCAGCATGTTTCCCATCTACTTAAGAATAAGCAGAGGGGAACTAATTAATCTGTTTGCTCTACTTTGGTGCTGTTCTTTCTCCAGCCTACCTGAACAATGCCACAAAAACCATCCTGCTTCCCACAGGGGCTGAGGAGAGACCCTCCTCCTGAACCAGCAGCTGGCTGCTGGGCTTCTGCCTGGCTGCCCTTTGCACTCAGGGCCCTTACTGTCCCAGGCCAGCTGCCCTGGGAATCCCCCACCACTGCTGCCCATGGACTGGGACCCTGTTTTGACTCAGGACCTTCAGCTGCAGAGCTGTCCCTGCCTGTCCACGGAGCCTGGGGATCCTCACCTGTGCACTGGCATCCCACCTTGACCTCGGACCTGTCTCATCTCCACAGACCTGCCTCACAACCATGGGGCTGTGCCCAACCCTGGTTGCCCAGTTGAGACTCAGTCCTGACCCTGGCCTGCAGAATAGCTCCCCACCTGCCACATCACCATGAACCTGCTGGTGGGCTTTGTGCTGTCCCTGGCCTGCCCTGCTCCCTGGCTGGGGTGCTGGGGCTGATGCTGGCTGCCAGGCCCCAGAGAGCCCCCGGTGCCCTGCCACAGGTGCCTCGGGCCGCCCAGCAGCAGCCAGGGCTGGGCTCCAGGAGCAGCAGTGCGGCCTCTGCCCACAGCCCCGGCGCCGGCCCAGCACCGGCAATGCCTGGCACAGGCAGGACAACTATGAGTCCTTCTCTCCACACAAACATGAGAGGAAGAGTGGCTTTCACTGGGGGTTTGAGACTCCCTGACTAGAAAAGAGAACATTAAGATAGGCTGAGCTGTCCTTGTAGAAGCACCAGCAGCCCCAGGCAGCTCTGCCTAGCTGTGTACCTACTTAAAAATCCTCCTCCATGTGAATACGAACGGATTTACCTCACCTGCACCTGCCAACTGTGCAGGCTCCTCCCTCTGAACAGGAGAGCAGAGGTGAGACAATGCTGGAAATAATGTGGCACCATGAGTCACTACATCTGGGTACACTCAGCTCCTTTTGTTCTGGTAACTATTTCACTTTTGAATTGCAGTCCTCAGGTGCTCTTAACTAGGCTCCAATTCTACTTCTCCCACACCAACAATGTACATCCTGTTTTAACTATTGCACATAATGTTTCGGAAAACCAGCACTACACAAGAGACTGTAGGAGTGTCAAGAAGAAATCCCAGGCTGGCAGGGCATAGCAGAGCATGCACCAGAAACAGGGTATTAAACCTGTAAGTCATATTCAAATGACAGATCAGATCCATAAGATCTGGAAGACAAGGGAAGAAAGGTGTATTAGGACAGTATTTAGCAAATAACCCCACACTGCACACCTCAGCAGATCCTGAGACTGTTCCTACTCCACATTTAGTGCAAACCTTTAACTGTCAGAAACTTTCAACTGATGAAAATCCTACAGATTCGGGGAAAAGAGACCATCCAACCACAGTTACACTGAAGAAGCAGCAGGGAGGAGAATGTCTAAAAGCAAACCCAAAAAATTATTTTAAGAATTACTCTGAATAACATAAACAGCTATTGGACCAAAGTGAGAGCAAAAAACACACACTAGGAAAACTCAACTGGAACTTTAGCAGAAGCAATTTCAGAAAAAAAAAAAAAAAAAAAAAAAAAAAAAAAAAAAAAAAAAAAAAAAAAAGAAGGGCCGGTCACTAGGATGGAAGACATCCAAAATGGAACAAGTTTGGGTTACCAGAGGGGAGCTCATGGCAAGTGTTGTGAACACGATGCTCAGTGAGTTTGGATATGTAACCTAGGACAGAAACAGCAGGATAACTGGGAATGTAGAAGGGGCTTCATCTATCGAGCACAAGAGAGCAGGCTGCATCTACTTTATGACAGGGAATAATCCAAAATAATGGAAGAAGATTGAGCAAGACTGAGGCAAGAGAGATAAGATGGTAAGCCTGAATGCAATCCATGGCTGGAATAAGATCTACAAATTAATGAATAAATTAAAAACAGAGAAATCTCAAAATTAGCAATAAGGTAGAAAAAAAAATGCTGCAGAAATATTTCATGTCTGCCATCAACATAAAATATACAGGCTAGTTACAGCCAGAATATTAAAAAAAAAAAAATCATGTCAACTATAATTAAATGGCAATAAAGGTAACAATAGACAAAGGGATAGTAAATCTGAAAAACAGCAAGAAGAGGAAGATAACATTTCTTTTTAATTAAAATGGATTCATAGTGTCACAAAGAAACTTGTTCTTTAAACTTTACTAGTTGTGCTGCAATACCAACAGATCTCTACTGTGCTTCAAGACTTTATTCTTCCTGCTCATCATTACAACCTGGGAGAGATCTTGAGACAGATCATTATAGCTGAAGTATTTATCCATGTTTTCCTTTAAGCCTCTCTTTTTGACGTAAAAAACCTCCTTCCCCTAAATTCTAATGTAATCAGAATGTCTATTACAGACCAGTATTCTCCTTTGCTGCTGAACGGATCTGAAGATTTTCTCGCTTTCAGTTTTTACAGATTTGCTCTTCTTTCTTATTTTCTCCCTGAAGCAACATTAGCATTGTTTTCATTTCCTAGCCAGCCTACTCTTGAATTCTCAACACCTCTTTCTCAGGCAACACCTCACACTGTTGCCTTCTGCAACACTGCAGCATTAACCTATTTTCCTCCTTGGCAAAAGAAACACTGAAGCTCTCTGGAGTACGCCGATTCACAAATTTGCCCTGTGAATTACTTCCTCAGGTTCCTAATAATGTATTTTGAAGAAGTCACTGAAATCATGGACCTGTGAGTCCCAGAGTAAACCAGACCACTCACTTTTCAGTCCACAGGAAAACCCCCATGAAATCCCAAAATAAGCAGCTCAGAGGAAAATACTTTTTTTTTTTAAGCCTTTTGTCTAGTTGGTTGGGTTTGTTTCTGTTACTATAGAGAGATGTAGTTTAGGTTGTTTGGCTAATACAGCTGAAAACCAAGATGAGAATTCAGCTGAATTGAGACTGACAATTTTCCTAGTCCTCTAGGAGTATTTTCAAAACAATCTCAGAGAAACATTAGTATATTGTGGTAGATATTCTGCATCAAAAGATCAACAGAAGGATAAATATGACTCCTTTTGCAAGGAAAAATTTTAACCCTTTTTTCCTTCACTAAAGAGTTCCTTTCATTTCATGGAAGCAATAGGGTATATATGAACACACAAAGACTCAAGGGCTCAAACTGCTACCAGAGGTTATAACAAAGAAGAAAATTTTAAAGTAAATAAGTTACAATACAGCCAGTCCTGCTGGAGAAATACTGCAACAGTAGCTAATCTCCTGAAAAAGTTCCTCTCTCTGTGACTAATGCAAATGGCAAAACCGGGCAGTTCCACACAGAATTTACTATAAAAAGTAGCCAGGCAGGCAAACCTAAAGTTACTGCACGAGATCAATTTTTTTCCCAACATCACCAAAGAAAGCACAGGTTAAACTCATGTTTACTCATGTAACACCTTTAGTAGTCTTGTGGTTTGCTCCATTTTTCTTTGTAAACAGAGCAGGTTCTCTGCTCGCAGGCACATTGGTAGGGATCCTGCTTCATGATATGAGAAGGTAGTAGGCCAAAGAAAAACCTTCAAAACAGTTCCTGGACAAATTGCATTTCTTAGCTGCTTCTAAAGCCTTCAGAACCTCTAATTAATCTTCTTTGAGCAAAACTGCAGTCAGCACTTGTACCTCAAGGACATCAAACTCTGTTAATGCATTCTTTCAAGAGACCTATTATAGCTTGAAATCTCAAATCCCAGACCTTCTCCCTGAGTGGCTCACACTGCTTTCAGTCTTTCAGGATCTAAGGGTGTGGTTTGGGGATCAATTTAAATTGATCTAACTGTGGACCACTGCCAGACAGACAATCCTATATCTGTGCTGATCAGACTATGCAATGAGTTAGTATAAATGAGCATCTCTAGTTTATTAGAATAATTAGTAGTCAGATAATTTCCCAGTCGAAGCTATGGCATGACAATAAAGAAAATGGCACTAGAGAAGAGGCAGAAATGTACAACTTGGCCCAGGCAGTCCAGACTTGAATCTGCTTGAACTTCCCATCAAACAGCACCCTTACATGGGGCATCTGGGAGGATTATTAATATGAGATGAAACAAAACATACTATAAACACTAGTCGGTGTGTCTCCTTCTCCAAAGAATTCTTAATGATTTCACAGGAGCTTTCAGAAAAATTATAGTATTGAGCTGACAGGGCAGAACTGGCTTTCATTATATGCTTCTTAGGTAAGTATGCAAAATGCTTTAAGAATCTCTCTTCCATGACAGCCCTGAGAGAACCTCTGCCCACAGAACACAATCACACTACAAATCACAGCAAATGGTACCCAAAAGTTCAGCTTCCTAGAATCTCTTTCGTGGGCTTCTTTACTTATTTGGACAGACCAGCTTCTTTTTACTTCATATAACAATTTTATCTTCTTTTACCATGAAGCACAGTCAATACAGTGAAGATCTTTAGTCTGTTTTCTACTCGGGACCCAGTAAGACAAAGATAATAGGAAATTGTATCTGAATTACCTCTTTGCTAAACTTTTCTTCAAGTTTATAGAAAGTGTTTGCATTGTCTATAAGGATTGAATAAATAAGAGAATATATATGTCTGCTTTATTCATAACTAGATCACAGTTAGTTAACTGGCAATTATGTGAAAATGAAGGGTATCCATATTTCAAACTATTTATTTAGTGTATTATTGGGATTTTTTTCCCTAATGATTCCAGAAGCCATTGCATATGGAGCTAACACATTGCATGACAACTCATCAAATAGAAACAAGTAATAAAGCTCCAAGAGTTTAGTTAAATTTAATTTACAACTAAGCAAAACAGTGTTTATTGGAACAAAAAAGGTCATTAGTGTCTTACTAGGAAGCAATTAAAATAACAGATAAAAGCCATTCATCAAATCACAAAACAGATGCTAAGCTTTACTGTAAGAGATTTAGAAGCAGTTGTGTATGTAACAGTAGAAGTCCACAAACTACGCTGTACCTTCTGTGACCACAGAGAAGTTGCTGAAAAACAAGATTTATCACATACTAAATTTAACTGTGATTCTCCAGCTCCTGACATGTTCATCTTACTCATCTGGAGACTCAGTATGAAGGCACTGAAGCAACTGAGATGTAGTCTCTGTATTTTTAAGGTTGAAATTATTTTAACCCAATGAAAATAGTTATCATGCTCTTGGCAAGCCATTCAATCTTTAACACTGAGTTCTGTTTTAACAGTACAGTGAAAATCTCAACTCTCACTAGAAAATAATGGAATTTAAAATTAAAAAAAAAAAAGGAAAAACAAGTTTTCAGCAGTTTGAACAAGAAGTTTGAACAAGTAATCTGTACTTTACATATTCTATTCAGTAGTAGACTGAACTGAAACACTCCTTACCCCCTAAACTTCAGGTATACCATTTCTCTCTACAAATTTTACATAAGTAATGAAAGATAATTGCATAAAAAGGCAGGGAAATATGGATATGAGAATTCTGTTTGTATTAGTTTCTTTGTTCAATAAAGGAGTTGCAATTATTTGCTAAAAATCCCTAATAATTAGTTAGTATTCTCATGTAACATATTTAGGAAATGTGTCTATAAAATCTTAAAATCTCTGTTTAGAATAACAGACACTCAATATACATATCCATGTCAGACTGCAAACACTTTTTTTTTATAGCTCAACCACTGTCTTCTTGTCAGCAAATTTGTTCAAAAATTACCCAAGCTGAACCAAGTCAGAACTGGAACCAGAACTGTGTTGCAATAAAATAGCCCCAACTGACTGTGACAGAAGTAGAGCTGCCTAGAAGCTGCAGTTGTTTCATTTTTGGGTTTTTTGGGAGGGGAGCAATTTCCAACCCAAATGTCCTGATACAGCACAGGTTCAGCTAAGGTCCTGTTAACAAACCTTTATGAAGAAATTTCTGAATGGCTCTGTAGATATCAGGCCAAATCAGTGACAGAGGTGACAGAAGGAGGTTTGATTCACACAAAGCCTCTCAGTATATTTTCCACCACTTGTTCTGTCAGGATTCTTCCACTCTCCAGTGTATCTTAGACCATACTACCCTGGATAAGAGGGAAAGAGAGTCCAAAGAAGCAGTTATTATACATGGGGAAAAGATTTTCTCTTATTTTGTGATCAGCACACAGTCAATAGCAAGTTACTTGACTGTCCCTACATTTATCATGCTAAGTTTAAATATTACTACTGGTCATAATGCTAAGTGATAACAACTGTCACTTCTACCCTTAGGGAAGCTCCTCTGCCTGTACCAACAACCAGCTCAAGACCCCCCCCAGTGATGATTCCCTGCTGTTTTTCACCAATTCTTAAAAATGAGTTGGGAAATCGTTGAAGAATGCCCTTAAGCGCATCAAGTGGGGATTCTCATTAACAAAGGCAAATGCCATATGCTCTGCAGCAGATTTTAACCAAGCTCAGGACTACTGACTAAGAGAAAAGAGTAGAAACTACCTAATTCCAAACATCACCAGTGTTTTGCCTGTTTTCTCTGAGCAATCACCATCTATATTAGAACATTGCAGAAATGAGATGGACCAACTGGGCTACACACACAATGTAATCAAAGGACACCTGACCTAGTCATGGATATCTGTGGGAATTAGCTTGCACATCAAAAGTAATCTAAACATGACTCTAAGTTCCATATAAGCTAATGTATTCTATTTCTTAGAAAATTCAATTAGACTATGCTAAGCTGAGTGCTGTCACAGACAGACCACTTATGGTATCCAGCCTGGCTTGTTTCAAATTAACTTGGGTATCTGTATACTAAATTGTGCTGTGTAGCAAGATGAACAGGTAATATATAGTTCAACTGTTATCAGTGTAATGAGATATTAAGCTTTTACATCATAGGTTCTCAAGAACCTAATTAATAATAGTCACAGTTTTTAAATTTCATTTTGTAACAGTAGGAATTAATTTTGGTGTGCATTAATGTAATCCATAGGCAACAGATATCTTTACCAGTATATCTTGTTACCTGTGAAAGGAGAAGATGATACAACAGGAGAAGAAATACCTTGCAGTAATCCAGCTTGGGTAATGATCCACTGGAATGAAAGCAAGTGGTGAAGGGAGGTGTTAGAGTATAAGTCAGCTACATGATTTCTTTGCATGGAATCTAGCTTGACATTGTACCCCAACACCTCACCCCAAGATATGTTTTTAGCCGACTCACATATTGTTTCCATATAGGATTTGTGAGCTTTGCATAAGAATCTTGTAACCAGCAGACTAAATAATGGTAACAAAAATGGATTAAGAACAAAGTTTGTGTTGTTCTTCTAGAAATGTTACAATATTCCTAGTTTCTTAAGGATTTGGTGTTTTCTGGATGCATCAGAATTGTGTGAATTATTTTGTTATATCCGTGGGAGTTCAGTCCTTTTGCTTATTGGCTGTCATCTTGCATTTCAGCCCCACTGATTGACAGAGCAGCTAGAATATACATGCAAAAAATTAATAATTCAGGATATCCAGACAGACCACTGCTGCTCTTAGAAGTAACTGGTTTACAGGTTGCAGTGCCAGTCACTGATCAGAAAATATAAAACTAGCCAGCCATTAATAGAAACAATGTAAAGACAGAGACACTGTTTCTTTGCATAAAAGGGTTCTTATATTAGGTCCCTGTATAAGGTCTTCTATATTTTTCTCTAAAGGCAGATTGGGGAAGGGATGAACGAAAAAAAGTGGGAGGAAAAATTATTTTAAAAGCTGTGCAGATTTGTGTGCTCTTGTTTTTCTATCACCATGCTAACCTTCACCCCTCCTTAAGCTTTAGGGATTCTATATGTAAATTTATTCTTGAACATAACACTTTACTTGCTCTGGAATGAGTGACACTCCTGCAGCATCCAAGCTTACTACTTACAGATATATCATTTTACTGCTAATACATTCTGCACACGCTACCTTCTAGTTTTACAGCACTCTAATTGCAGTCCGTGGGCCATCAGTGTTGTTCTGCCACTGCAGCTGGAGGTCAGCTGCAAGAGACCTCTACCTACTAAGACCTCCTGCTGAGTTACTGGTTATTAAAATAACGCAACTTCATAGAAATAACATAGAAGTAATATAACGAATAGTTTTCATGGAGGGAAGACTACTTCTCTCAGTCAAATGCATATTTCTTAATAATGGTTCTCAAATGCGTGTGTTCCTTACTTCCTCTTAACTTTAAAAAAACCTGAAGTGTTTCATTGAGAACAAAAAATTGTTTTCTTAACAAATATCAAAACAAAATGGTGGCTCCAGAAACACCTTTTAATTTTCTGATATAAACAAATTCTCTATGGATTGGTATTTAGACATCAGTGCAAAGACCTCTCAACAATTCTGTTTTATCCCTTTATAAGGTAAAATAAGCAGTGACCTTGGTATTAATAAAGTATTATACTTATGGATATTTAACATATATAGCAATGAAAAAAAGGGACCAGGAACTAGTGACACTTTACTGCTTAGAAAAAAACAACTCTGCTCAACTAGAGCAGCATTTCTGACTTTGTTAAAGCCCATGGAAGGTAAACCATCTATGAATAGCAAACGGGAAATCAAATTTGGTGAGCAAATAGCTGGCAAATAAGCCTTTTGTAGAGCCCTGTTACTCAAAAAAAAACTTTACAACTGTGTTAGTTTGATATTTTCTAATTGAATATTGGGAGTTTTCCCACTATGGAATATTAATTAATTGAACCTGAACAAAAACGCCGTCAGCCCTAAGAAATATACTACTTTAAAAAAATTTTTGACCAGCTATCCCATTTCAGCTCTTTCACAATTAAAAGTTGTTGGTCTCTTCAGTTGACAAGAACTTTGTGTTTTTAAATAGATATTTTTAAATTAAAAATTAATTACTTGTAAAGTTCTTTAATATTAAAAAAAATCTACAAGAAAACAAAGTACTCCATTAAAATGCATCAAGACTTCGAATTTGCATGCTGTTTGTCAATTCAATGCCTTGACTAAAATATTGCCCCAGAACAAAAATATCTTTCTGACTTTCAAATTTCATGCGTAATATCTTTGGGGGAGGTGATTCTGGCCCACCACTGCGCGCTGGTGAGACCCCACCTGGAGCAATGCCTTCAGCTCTGGGGTCCTCGGAACAGGAAGAATGTTGATCTGTTGATGCAAGTCCAGAGAAGTCCACAAAAATGATCAGAGAGCTGGAAAACCTCTGCTATGAGAAAAGGCTGAAAGGGTCAGAGTTGTTCAGCCAGGAGAAGTAGAAGGCTCCTGGTGACTTTGCAGTACCTGAAGGAGGCCCACAAAAGAGTTGGAGAGGGACTATTTACAAGGGCATGGAGTGATAGGACAAGGGGGAATGGTTTTAAACTGAAAGAGAATAGGTTGAGATTAGATATTAGGAAGAAATTCTTTCCCGTGAGGGTGGTAAGGCACTGGAACAGGTTGCCCAGAAAAGCTGTGGATGTCCATCTCTGGAAGTGTTGAAGGACAGGTTGGATGGGGCTTGGAACAGCCTGGTCTAGTGGAGGGTGACCCTGCCCATGGCAGGGTGCTGGAACAAGACAATCTTTCAGGTCTCTTTCAACCCAAACAATTCTATGATTCTATCATCGAATCTAATCATCTTAGGTTATTTAAATATTTGTACAATGATGCAAATTCACTGCAGGAGCCACAACCATTTCAAGAAACAGCTCTAATCTGGCCCTGTCTTTATCACTGTCTTTGGCAAACTGACCTGTCCTTACTGCAGCAGAGGTTAGTTTTAGGTAACTTCACCTTTAATGAAAGGAATTATTTATAGAAATAGGCAGAACATTTTGTGATGGTTTTTGATTAAATATTATCTTCTTCTAAATCTGCAAACATCAACTTTTCCTCCTACTAAATAATGTGTTTCCATTTTGTTTGGTTTAGATGGACATGCTTTATTCAGTGTCTTTGACCATGGGAAGGTCACACAGAAGGTCAACAGAACACAAACAGGCTGTTTCCACCACAGTCACCAATTAGAATATATCAATTCTTATGGCTAAACAATTAAAATCTTCAGCATATTTGTAGAAATTCATGGCATGTGTTGCTTTTACCAACTCAAGTAACAATTACTTGTTTTAGTTAGTTACATGCTCATCAAAACCATCAGTTTAGCAGCAGCATCATAGAGCTCAGCACTGATCCATTACATCCCTGACACATGCACGGTTATCTCCTAAAACTCCAATACAGTTATGTTGCTTACAGTGAACAATCATTTTATCTTATATTACTTTTTATTTTAGTGCCATTAAATGCAGCTGAATAGCTGTACAGCAGGATGTCAGTGCTGGACTTAGCCAACAATCCACCACAGTTAAGATCTAGCTCAGAAGTTTCAAGGGTCTGAGGGGTCTCTACCAGGAAATGAGAGCTCAAGTGTCTGTATTTTCATTACAAAACCCACCAGACCACATTTCTTGAAAAGAAGATAGAGAACACTTCCAAATTTCTATATAAATTTCATATTTAAAGAAAGAAAATGCATTTTCCTAACCTTTACTAAAACACACACTAGTCTTTCTTTGTGACAGCCTACCTCTTCAGAGAATGTAAACTTGTCTACATCAGGAGGGTTTAAATGCATATTTTGTTCAGCATTTAGACAAAAGAACCATTTACATACTTGAGCATGATAAGCTGAAAAATAGAAGTTCAAACCACTTGAAATAATAATGGTTTTCTGAAGACTGGTAAATATTAACCTACAGTCATATCAAAATACTGATGATCATGTCTATAGACCTTTAAGAAAATTATATACTGGCTGCTCATCATATTTTTTTCTTTATTATTCAACAATACATATTATCACAGTGACCAAGAGCAGAATACAATAAGTAAAAAATTATCTAGAGATTGAAATTCACAAGACCATGGAATATAGTGTGGTTGGAACCATTTTTTTAAATCTGAAGATCCATTAAATCATTTCTGTGATAACTGCTAAGAGTTAAAAATATTGCATTAGATACCACAAAATCCATAATCAAGGAAAAATTAATCAACATTAGTGGGAAAAGACTTACAGGGAAAGTAAAAGCATGTGTAAAAATAAATAATTAAAGTAAAAAAGAGAACATTGATAGCAATTAATATAAATTAAGAGTCAGGAGATTGCTAGAATGCTTGAGGCTAATGTCAATGAGAAATCAATGGCCAACACAATTAAGGACAATAAGGATTTTTCAAAGTACATTAGCAACAAAATGCATTCTAACAGCAGTATTAGTACAGTAATAGATTAATATAGTAGAAAGGCCATTAAAAAACAAACAGCACAGAAAGGCTCAAAAACTAGTTTTATTCTGAATTTGGGAGAATTCCAATATGATTCAATAGTGTCAAGAAAATATACTACCAACAAGAAATGATTTAGGGAAGTAATACTGAGTAGCTATCATACTGAGATTTCTTTTCAGATCAACAAAAACAGAAAACTCTGATCCAAGAGCTGGAGAAAAGCTTATTTTGTTGCTGGTAACTCATGTTCATGGAACTGCCTAAAATATTAAAAATAAATGGAGTACCTGTAACTTTAGAAGTTGTGGTATAAACAGATGGAGTGAGTGGAGATGACCACAGACACAGGCACAGGTCATGTTAGAGCTGCTTTTGTGGCACGTTAAAGATTTATAAAAGATCAGTGGAATATTCAAAATTTATTAACTGACAGAACTCAAAATGCAACTGCAAGTGGACAATCCATTGTACATGTGCTCTGAGCTCCTACAGAGACCAAATTTTGGTCATAATAGACCAAAATTATTATTTAGCATTTTTATCAGTCCCCATAGGAAAACAGACTCCTGACCTATCAAGCTGACAAGCAAAGAGGATTTTGGAAAAGCTGGTAATGAAGAGAAGAGCTCAGATCACTGTAGTGAAGGGAGCACAAATTATATTAATTTCAACATGGTCAAACATAGGGTAATACCTAGGAACAAATAATTATAGGATATCTCTCCCTACTTCTGTTGAGCAGGTAGAGGTACAACACAATCCCCAGCTGGAAGCTGAGAGGTAAATCCTAATTTAAAATAAATTGCTGATTTCTACTGCCAGGTAAAAGAAAATAGGCTAGCAGTCTTCCACCAGTAATGGTGGATTCTCCACTTCTAGAGTGTCAAATCACAGCTGGACACTTTAAGGCACAGAGTTTATTCACAGTGAAAATGAAGTTAGGGAACATTTATGCTGCACTGTCAGCTTACATATAATCCTCTTCCAAAAGCAAGGTGCAGCCATGAGCAGGAAGATTCCTTGCTATTCCTGGGCACACAGCCAATTCAATGGTCTTGATAGGATATAAATGGTCTGTAGCTCACAGCACTGGGCCAGCATTTCCACTGCCAGTTTTACTTATAGGCTTGCCACATTCATTAAACAAAGTCACAGAACAACTCCAACAAGGAAAATGGACAGAAGAACTGCATGCTAGCCAATGCCAAACAGTTGTAATGTTGTTACTCTAGGGTAAAATCCTACCCTCTACACTGGCTCTTCCCAGAAATGGGGGGCCCCAGATGAAATGTCTCTAAAGACAAAAAAGAGCCAATGGTTTATACACACTCACCCAGAATACAAACACCAGCGTACTACGAGTGCTGACAGATGTGAATGAGGATTGCTGTGCAGATACAATACCCATGCATAAAACCAACTACTGCCTTAATGCTTACAAGGCTTCTTTGAAGTAAATTTGTTATTTAGTAAGATCTCTTGCCATCTGAAATCCATATGACTTATAAGCTAGTCAGTAGAAAACACTGAAATATCCAAACATACTAAAATCTGGATCAAGACACATCATTAATGAGGAGTGACAAAAGAACAACCTTGTATGGGGTAGAACAGGAGCTGCCCTTTTCCTCTGTACAACAGCAGTATTAGACCCTGCTCTGCCAACAGCTTTGAAAAATATAAATGGACACCTACCCCACTGTAACACTTAAGTATATTCTGAGGTACACAACTGGAAAGTTTATGAAGTGATTAAGGAACATGAATTTCTTTGTTTTACAAGGAGATGTTATTCAGTAAAAGTCAGTCTTCAGGATAAAAACACTCTAATGACACATATTTCAGACCTATTGCTCCCAGTGCACTCTGGAGACAGTCAGATAGCAGCTCAGAACCAAAATATTCTGTGTTGAACAAGAGTCATCTGATAAACTTAAAACTAATTTTCTGTTTCCCACATAAACATGAAGCATGCCTAATCCAAATCTTTTTTTTTTTTTTTTAAGAGCCATCACTTCAGTCATTCACTATTCAAACTCCATTTAGCACTTTGACATTAGAACATTAGACTACACCTATGGGTATGTGCCATTCAGAACTACATGGGAATGGATAAATCATAAACTAAATACTCAGAATCCTTATTACTGTAATTATCATTGTAATTGTTTTAACAGATGCTAAAAACAAAACAAAAAAAAAAAAAAATAAGAGCAGGAAGAGTAATAAAGATTGGGTTTCACAGCCATATTCACAAGCATTACATAACAAGTAGAAGGAAGGCAACAGAGGATATAAAAAATACAAGGAAAAAACCACCCTAAATCCTCACTGAAAGAGAAGAAGGTAAAAAAGAACTATCCTACAGCTGATTTGTACCTGTCACTAAACTTTCATCCTCCTTGAATTCTTGACCTCTTCAAATAGCATGACATTTTTACCATTTACTTCAATAGACTTTGTTCAACCGAATAAAGGTAGAAACAGCCAGCAAAAGGCTTTCCAAGCATTCTCCTTTCTTAAACAAGCCCAAAGGATTATTCAAAACAATTGTACCATCCTCACTGGCTATGGTAACAAAACATTTAATTCCCCACAGTTGTCACACAACATGTTTAAGACTCATGCAAGCGATGAATGTTAAAAGTAAAGTTCTTTCAAAAAAGGGATAGCTCAGCTGTGAAGATCTTTGAAGGAAATACTGCACCTCAGTGGTACTATCTTTGATCTGTGATTGGTACCTCTAACAGAGGTACACTTGACACTTTAAATATTGATGAGATATTTGCTGAGCTGCCATTAAAAGTCAAGGCTTCACTTTCTAGTGAAAGAGAAACACAAGCTTCAAAGACTCTGGAGAGGTCCTGATCTCAAGAGCCTTTAAAGAAGCTGAAAGTATATCAAACCAAGGGAAGGGGGATCACCCTGTCTTGGTTTGATATGCCGTAACAC
This sequence comes from Cettia cetti, assembly GCA_013401135.1. Classification (NCBI taxonomy): domain Eukaryota; kingdom Metazoa; phylum Chordata; class Aves; order Passeriformes; family Sylviidae; genus Cettia; species Cettia cetti. The sequence goes on along the minus strand of VZUI01085076.1, from coordinate 61,617 downwards.
CACTTGTTATACATAATAGTTTGAAAGAATTATAAAGTATGAAGCCTCTTTTGTAGTTACCATTTCCTACCTAGGGTGCTGGAAAAGAAAACCTTCTTCATTTTATAAAGATAACACACATTATCAGATAGTCAATATACTACAAATAACTGTATGGTTTTGTTTTTTGAATGTGTGGATAACTCTGATTTAAGGTTTACTATTTCTGAGACACATAAAAAAAAACCATCTGAATAATTCTGACACTAAAGTTCAGCAACCAGGATATATTGTATCTGAAACAGCCAGTAAAAGGGGAAATTTCATGGTCAAATGCATCAGCTCATTCTATATAGATGAAGTAAAAGTGATTGTCGGGGCAAAAAACTTAGCCCATTCCATTGTGATTTCATCCATATGTCCACCCGAGCTTCATTATTATTAGTGTAACTGTCAGGAAAGACATGCTACATGCAGAAAGACCTATCAAGGATAATGAACAAAAATTAAGCTACCAGCTATATTTTTGTTACATTAATGTAGACACTGGCCTTAATAGATAAAGAAAGCACACAGAAGAACTTTTGATCTTTGGTCTCAACTATCTTAGGGTCTCTAAGTCTCTTGAAAGAAGTCAGGTGTGAAACACTGCCCAAAACTTTACTGCAGCTGGGCTTATTGCTGGCCAGGGAAGATGGACGGCTACAAAATGTTCCATTGCTATTCAGCATTCTGATAAGGTAAGCAGTAAGAAGGGTGAATTTGTGGACATTGTCCCTTCATGTAAGCTGAGCAAGGAAGAATTAGCAAAAGAAGTTGTTGAAAGAGAAGGCCAATCCAGGTTATTTCTCCACAGAATAAAGGAAAATATGGCTGATGTGTAACTGCTGTATGAGAACATTTCAAGGGGTTCATTCAGAATGTATGATTTTCTTTTAAAGTGACCAGAGAGCAAGTCTCTTTCAATATAAAAGAAAAAGCTGCAATCAAAAAGTACAACTCTTTAGTTTTTGAATTAGGTAAAATAAGGAAAAAAAAAATTCAAAGCCAGTTGAAATATTGCAAAATACTTCTCCAAGCATTGCAAAGTACATTTGGCCAGGAGACAGTGCCATTTTCAACACTGAAAAAAAGCAGTAAAAAGTCATATAACTTCCCTAGGTTTATTTTCACATATTGTTTTTTCTATCTCAATTTTAAAAAAAAAATAATTAGAGCATTGGCAGACAGTTAACATAGAGACTTGTCATTTCACTTTTTACTCTACCTTTAGGAAAAGAACTATGGAATAAACTCTGAAAATAAGATATATCTGAGCAATCACAGATGGTATTCCAAAGACTTCCATCCAATACCCTGCATGTAAGCCCAGACATTATGTGTGCTCCTGCCGGCAGCAATTTGCCCAAGTGCTTATGCATAGAACTGCTGTATATTGTAGTCATGTTAGGACAATAAATCATAAATAAAAACTCTGGCTTCACCATTTGCATGTGCTAGAGGACAAAGGTATGAAAATTAAATCTTCTTTTTGACTGTCATTAAATTAGAGGTGAACTGAGCAAAAAAAACTTGAGTGCAATTAGCAATTGATTTGAAGATTAAATGAAGATTACAACTTATTTAAAATCATACTGAAGAAAAGACAATAATATTATCTCCCTTTGATATCACAGTGCTATAAAAAGTTATCTGAAAGAGCCACTATAGTCAATTTCTCTGTAGAATGGGAGAAAATTGTGATTTAGTACAATTAGAACAATATACTATGAATCTTTGCACATTTAGAACTGAAATTTTTTATTCTGTTTTCGTATTCCTTTTATCCCTAAAAGACTTTTCTTTAAAGATATTGCAATTTACACTATGTGTGAGAACATATTCCCATTTACAAATGGAAACAAAGGTATGTGTTATTATAGAGATCTGCCAAGACATGCTGCATATGTTTTCTTCATTATGTAAACCAGCTGCATTTTACTCTGACTCACCCTGAGAATGGCTACTCACAATAAAAGTTTCAGTAAAAGCATCTTAGGATTTTTGAAAGGGCATTCATACAATTAGTTTTTCAATTCCAATTGTGTTAATAAAAGCAACAGGCCTTGGTGCCAGATCCTTGCAGACAAGCAGGCAAAACTCACTTTTACATACTAATCTTATCAGCTAATCTTATTCCAACATAAGACCATGCGTTTTGGTAGAGAGCTGAATTTTTTTTAAAAAAAAATCACGCCCTCTACACTGAAGAACTAACTTCATTAACTCCGCTTAGTGGAGATTTAAAAATTTGGTCTCATGAAATGGATATCAGCCATTAGGTGAATATTAGACAATATGTGCTCAGCAGTACTCCAATCTAATAGCTGCCCCAGCTGAATCAGTATAATGCTTCCTTTTCACTGTGTTATCTCTTCAGTAATATTACATTATTATGGCCAGATCATCAAAGAGTAGAAACTGGCAGAGCACTATTGATTTCAGGAGAGCTATACTAACTTGCACCAGCTGAGATTCTGGCTTTCTTAACACAAATGCATTGTAAACTTAAAACCATAGCTAGAACTGCATGGATCAACTAGGTGTAGACATAAAAAGTATCAGAACAATGTAAAGAAATACATATAATGAGGCTTCCAGTGAAAAACAGACAAAGCAGACCAGGAAGGTGTTGTTTTAAATACAGGGGCCATAGTTGGAATGCCTGAATGTTATTTCAGATTTCTCAAAAATATTATCTTCAGATACAAAGACTGATATAATTCAAAGTTCACCTGCAGCAACAAATTACAAAGCAAGCAGAAAGCACCATTGTTGCAGACCATTCAAACAATAAATACAGCTAAAGCTACCTGAATGTCATTTAAATACAGAGAATAACCATCAATCCTGTTGATATGGAGCAATTTAAATACAGACATTCAAAAGAAAAGTGGCAAACTCTTTTTAAATGAAGGTATACTTTATGCAATTTCAGAAGATATCTCAATTTCCTTACTAATTTTGAGTGATTTGGTGGAACTCACACAGTTGCAATACCATTTAGACTGTATGGAACACTCAAACCCTTACTGGAATAAGCAATACTGTTCAGCTTCCTCTGTGATCTATTCTAGAACCTTTGCCCACCTTAATAGTCAGTTTTGCAGGAATTTCTTTGCTGCCCTAAACTGACAACTCATATGCCTCAAGACATTAATGCAAAAATTCCTGTCACTTCTGCTGGTCTTTTAATATATAAATAAACTCTGTGGAGTTGGTGGGCCCATTTCCACAGATTTCTAAAATACTGAATTTCTCTTTGTAAGTTTCACTCCCATACTCATCACAGATTTTGTTACTGGATATACATGAGATTTGTATTTTGAAATTACAATATGACCACTGTTTTGAAAATGTGCTATACACACAAATACCAGTAGTTATAAAAAAGTTATAAGTATAATTTTGAGTCTCCATTCTCATATCAGAAAAATCCAAATCACATAATCCTGGGTGACAGGAGGATTCTCACAGCCTTTTGAAACTTCCCATGAACAGGTAAAACAGCAGAACATATTTTATACAACTGTTAACATCACACATACCAAGAGCAGCAAGTGAGGCAAGAGGCCAAAAGATGAATCAGAACCAGAGTGGCCACATAGCAAAAGCATGGCCAGAACTTTTCAAGGTTTGCTTTTAAAAAAAAGTAAAATATTGTACTGGGAATATTGAACTGCTCCAGATTTCTGTATCAATTTAAGCTCTACTTTTGGTAGCACAGGGAACACAAATACTTACACATATATAAAGTAACAACCCCAAAAAGACCAGAAGCCAGCACAAATAATGATTCTTCATCCTTCTACACACAGACATCATAAAGGATTTGACATCAATTCATATTAGCAAAACGTTCAGCTCCAGAGTTAGTACTCCTAGCAGGAAAAGTGGATGCTGAAGGAAGCAAAGACACAGTTATATGATAGAAATTCACACAGTGCTGGGAGGAGAAAAAAAGTGGATATCTTACATAATTTATTGTAAATAAAACTAAATAGAAAGTAAATATATATTAAACACAAATATATATGTATGTGTGTATATATGTATGTATAATATATATGTATGTGTATATATGTATAAAATATGCATTAAATATGTATATTATATATATTAAAAAAACTCTTAAGTATCCTATTAAATTTCAGACCAAAAAGGGTATATGGGGAACACTGTGTGGTTATGTGGTGATATAAAGTGAGAACTGTCTAATGGTGCATCATATTGTATATTCCAAATATATTAAGTACAGATGATCATTAAATCCACTCAGTGAAAATGTTTCAAGTGTCTTTGCTCTTTACTTATTTTTAAGCAACAGGTCTTTTGTGCTCTGTTAAATGAGATACTTTTCAAGAAATGTATTTCTATTTGTGTGGATAAAGTACTTGTGAAATTAAAGATCTTATTAGCAAAACTGGCTCACAGAAGCTGTGGTTTGACCTCAGCTGAAGCATCCTCTGTTAGACAGTGTGTCGACCACGCCGCTACTAATGACTCAGTCTATTCAGAAATAGATGTTGAAAAAGAAGTGAAAAGTTATAAGCTTTTAAGGCTGCATAATCTGCTCTCCCACTCCAAAAGATGCTGTGGAATTTATTGAATTGATTCAAATAGATCTACATAACACAAGTACGAACATTACTCAGGCACAGTAAAAACTGAGAAAATTCATGATGGTATAAATAACGTGCTTATGCAAGCATCCAGTCATACTGCACTTATTTTGTATTGCAGGTGAGGAAAAATATTTTATTTCTTTTTGCACCCTATCTAAAGAGAAACTAATTTTATTATTTTGGAAGAACATTAATATGAGTATTTTGACATTATTTTTTAAAATAAAACTGATTGAAAAGACACTAAAGCAAAGTGTTCAGAAGCTCTGCATACTGGTTTTCAAACACAGAGTAAACATTTTTTCTAATATTATTGTATAGGGTGTTACGTTGCAGCTACTTTATATAATTTTATTGCTTGATTGAAACATAATTATCAATTCCTCCAACTTCAGTGACATTTATAGGGTCCAACACTTTTGCAGATTAATTTTTTACCTTTTTTATTAGCTACAAAGGCCAATAATTAAAAATTGAAATAGATGGCAGTGAATTTCTACACAGAAATCTAAATAATTAATTCATACTTCTAATATTTTTTCTCTGCTAAATTTTCCTCCTTGGTGCTACTGCGTTCTCTCTTATGCAGACAGTTCCCCAGATATTTAAACCACAGCTAGCATGACTTTTCACTTGGTCATGTTTGTACAAGTACTGTGGAGAGTTCTTTCTCTCATGCTTAAATTCTTTAATACAATACATGAAAAAAAAAAAGAGGTGGGTGGGAAGGGCAGTTAGTGTCTCTGCATGTTCCATTTGATCTTCTGCAGCAGAAGATTGCAAAGGTGTCACCCTCTTTGGGACCTTGCTCAGAGTTATCAAGATGCTACATAGTAAATGGATCACACATGAGGGCTGGCTGGCTAACACTCAACAAGAAATGCATTAAATTATATGTAAGATTTCCAACTCAGCAGCCACCAGATGTTGATAAAGAAATGGAAGTTCTCCCTAAATCCCATCTGATATTAGCTGATTTAAACTCTGCATGCACTTTTCTATATACAGGGCCAAGGTCTGTTCTAAATCTGTACAGAATAAATTAATCTATGCAAGGGGATAGCAGGATGCAGAAAGGAAGGAGCAACTACTTTTTGGCAAAAAATAGGTTAGCACAGGAGAAAGCACTTCTCCTGTCCTCCCTCTCAAAAGAGCTATTTCTGGTTTTTTTATTACTTTCTGTAAAAAACTTCTCATTTGGTGCTGAAAAGGTTATTTTTGTAAGACAAATAAATATCTCCTTCCCAGCCTGTTATGAATCAAATCAAGTAATATACAACCAAGCTTGGAGATGACATAGAACTAATAGGTCATTGACAATGTGCTTCTTTCCTGATGCAAGATTGATCCCTGCAGTCTTCCAGCTCTTCAATTCACTTTGAAGAGTCTTCAGCAATTGAGCCTTGGCCTCTTCTTCAGTAAGCACTTCTGGTATCACAGAGACTGAAGCTACAGAAAGGAATTCTTTCTGTTACAATAACATTTCTTTAGATGCTAAACCCCATTAAGACTGGCCCACTTAGAAAATGACCTGTTGAGGATAGGCACTGCCCCTAACCCTACATATGCTCCCTGCCCAGCACAACCTTGTTTAGGGTCTCTAGCAGATGCTGTAACTCAGGTAAGCAATAACAAATCATTTGGCTGGGAGTTCAAGAAGATTACCAAAACTCACTTGGGTTGTACTTCCTTTGGGATGTTTAATTGCAATTACTACTGTCTTCCAGCTTAATGTCTCCCCCTGATTCCCCAATTTTTCAGCTGTAACCTTTAATCTCAGCTGGCTTGTTTTATGCTGTCCTTTTACCCTGAAATTTCAGTTCATTGTTTTAGATTAAGTCATACTGGTTTATTTTATTATCATAGCATGTGGGAGTCAAAATGCAGCATGAGGGCCACTTAAGGCCCAGAAATGCTTCTGACTCCCCTTAAAGAAACAAGTGAGGGATGTGATCCCATGTGACTAATTCTTAACCAGATTTTTAAGCAGATGTTTGTTTTCCACCTCAAGAGAAACAGGGAGAACTGGCTACCCTATAATGAACAGGAAAGGGAGGTGCTGATCCTTCATTTACTCTAAGATAAGAGATTCATTATTAAACTCTACCCCTGCGTCTCTGACGCTTGGCATGACTGGTAGGGACTAGGACCAACTGTGCCAGTGTGTCCTCATCTTTCAGAATGGCTGTATCTTAACAGACATACAGGTCAGTTTGGTTTTGCAGTTTTCTGGTTTGTTTTCCGTGGGGTTTATTTTTCTTTTTCTTAAGGCAAGGAGCACAGATGTTTTTCAAATATACCTAAGAAGGGGTTTGTTATGATTTTACTCAGGTATATTTGGCTCAGTATTTTGAACCTTGGCTGTTTATTCCTTCCTTTAAATAAATATACTTCTCTCTTGAAAAGAGCAGATGAAGTCAACTGGTTTAAATGTTTCTCATTTCCATGCAGCATATACAGTATGATAAGCAGTTAAAGCTAAAAGTAATATTTGGTATGTCAACAACATCTCTTTCACTGCCAAATACTTCAAAGTCCAACAAAACAAGAAAATTTAAATGGGTTCCAAGATGTAAATATCTTGGGACAAGGTCAAACAAGGTGGCAAATATTTGTGTGTACTACACATTTCCACCTGATGAAAAACAAACAACTGTGGATTTTTATTTTTTTGTCAATGCAGTAGTAAAGGGCAAATGTGGAAATCCATCCTATGCACAAATATTTCTAACATTAAAAAAATCGATGTTTCTTTAACCACTATTCCAAGGTTCCTTTATGGTTAGTTCAATACCTACTGATGTGCTGACCTACCTAATCTGATGTCTTGTCCACCTCCCAAATGAAGACAGGCAAGGCTATATGCAGTCTTTCAGTTCTCAGATTCTGGGAAAGATCTATATCCCATTAAAGTTCACAATAGTAACAGCACCTTCAACAGCAGGGTGAATATTGACATGCTTTAAGAGAAACTCTTGTGTATACCAACATAGCAGTGTGAGGGACTGCATTATGTCCAAAAAAATTCAGGCCATAAGCTTTTTTAAACAACATAGGAAAAAACTCTGTACCTAAGATATCTAGTACAAGTGGAGGCATCCAACAAAGGAAACTAGTCAGTACCAGTTGTGTGATCTATGGTTCAAAGAGTTCTTTATTCAGCAGAAAGAAAACAAAAGTCCAGATTCATGATCCATTGGTAAAACACTGCAACAAGTACGATTCTTGCCCAAGGTAGGACAAAGCTAAGCGCCATAATCTTTTAAAGCATAACAGCTTCTAAATGATAAATGCTTAATTTATAAACTGGTGGAAAAAATATTAATGAAATAACAATTTTCAGTATGCCCACAGCTATGCAGTCTTCAACTATGATCCCATAGGTCGCACAGCTAAGCTAGGTGAGTTTAAGTCAGTGTTTGAATTATACACCTCCAGAGGAGAGCGGGAGTTGCAGAAGGGTTACTGTAAATCTGCTCATACTCAAGATCTTTGCTTCAAATCAGATTCCATTTTCACAGTAAGTTAACCACACCTGAGTTAACCCTTCTTCAATTAATTAATCAAATAAACAACATGGCAAACTTTAAGAAATTGGTTTTAAAAGTAAATTTTATAATCAAAAGCAGCAGAATTAGATTAGATTATTCAGTTATTGGAGGAACTAATGTATCAGAAGAAAAAATATTATTTTATGAGCTGCCAAGTTTTGCTAACTATAGCTGTTGTGTTTACTCTCTTTCAGTTGGTTAACTCAAAAGAAAATTATTAGAACGTCCAACGTTGAGGTTTCATGCTAGATCAAACTCAAGTTAAAGTTAATACTCAAATAGTGAAGGGTGTCTGTATTCAAGGACAACAACCTTTAAGTAATGAGGCATTATTTCTAAACAGAATGCTAAACAAAGTCAAAGATGTCTTCATGCAATACTCACCAACACTCTATTGGTAAAAATTACACACTATATGTTAAGCTAAGCCTTTCAATCTGTATCAAAGCAGAGATGAAATAGCCTACTGAACAAGTTCTCTAATGTGTTTCAATGAAAGTCAAATCAAAGCCATGATCCAGCTTATGGAGCTCTTTCCTAAAGCCTAGCAGACACTAAAAACCACATAAATCTCTGCTGAACCAGAACCACCTGCTGGTGTGTGTGTCCTTGCTGCTCCTTGGACGTGGCAACCAGTAACAGCCTCTTGCAGCTGGTAAGAAAACCTGCCAGGAGCAAAGAGGAAGGACACTGAAACAGCTGGTTTTACACATCCACCCCAAAAGGAACCCCAATCCTAGCAGCAGAAGGGCAGCAATGCCACCAGCAGCTGCCCTCTCCAGAAATCTGCCTGGACAGAGGCATGGTGCAGAGTGGGTTAGCAAGGTCAGCTTGTCTGGCCACACCCCATAGCTCAAGCTGAACACAAAATCCCATTTACTAACTGTCAAAGGAAGAGGACAACTCTCAATGTGAATGGTCTGACATTACATTTAATATTCAAACAGAGCACAAGACCACACATGTTGAGAGAAACAAATTACAGGTAATTTGGATTTACTGCAGCCAACTCATAAACCACAACCAGACTAAACCCCCATAGCAAGCAACAGAGCTAGACCCAGCTAAACTACATGTCATGTTTAACCATTTAGCAAAAAACTGGTAATTCATTTCTCAATAGAGACTGTGATAAATATTGGCAAGGTGTCCAACATACATTTATGTGATAAAATTTTACTTTGGCATGGAAAAAAAACTGAGTTCTGCTCCATCATTCTGGTTACAGTACTACCTGGACTCTAAACTGCTTCTGGATGATCAAAATACCATGTTCTTACTGCTGCTGCATAATGTGAAACACAAACCAAGAGTGTCATTTTAATTCTATTTATAAGTCCATATATTCCAAATGTATTCCAATTTGTAAGTCCATTAATAGCTGACTTCCCTGCACTCACAGGAAGATGAATAAAATTGTCTTGATACTACCCTGACAGGAGAAGGCTCTTGATTTTTTTCAGACAATCTGTTTACAAGTACTATCCTGTAGTAAGTGAAGTTGCTAGTACATTTGTGTGAAATTATGCGATGGCAGTTTCATTTTAAATAGTATATTTTTCTTGGATTCACTTTACTGTTTCTAGTTGAAAGAGTCCTCCTCTGCAGAGGGCAGAGAACTTTAAATTCAGTCAATACATGTGCACCATTTGAAATCAATATCTATAGAAGATATATTAACCTTCACTTGAAAAATACCAGTAAATAGAGCCAATTATCAAATTAATTTTTCTTTTATATTCATGAAATAGGAATAGTCATTGTCAATATAAGCAATCCATTAAGTGAATGACTAGTAGCTGAAAAGATTTTAGAGCATAGGAAATCTATAAAAGCTGCAAAGTCAACAATATACGCTGTCTACAGAAATTCATTATTTTTAGGGAGACAGCTATTCCACAAAACAGCAGCCTCATACGAGCATTCTAGTCCACTTTATTAATTAATTAAATCAAGCTTGAGATGTTTATGATGTCCCTAAGCTGTGTCCTAAAATGGGATATAAAGTAACAAGCTACAAATATAGCAAACCCTAGTTTTGAAATGGCTAATACATAGTGCTTAAATTTCTTGTGGAGTCAGTGGCATTCCCTAATTTTAGATCATTAGTCTTGCTTTTCTGAGTGTTTTGTGACAAAAATGTTGGGCTGATGATAAGAGTGCTGGTGCCAGTACTGGAGGGAGAGAATATAAGCTACAGGAGATACAGCTGTTGTTATTCACCCTCTCAACATTGTAGTTCCAAATCTACCAGCCAGAAGCCTCTCTTCGAGGACTTTCCTCATTTCTCTGGTTTAGTGGAGTGCATTTCAGACTTTTACCAATACTGAAGAGAGAGAAAGGAATGAGATTTTTCTTTTAGTTTCTGTAAGTATTCAACTGTCAAGTGCTACTGATTCTGCTACACCAAATGCAACTAAGCAGCATTTACCTAGCATTATAAAAAGTCATGCTTCTCAAGGAAGACGCTTCATATATGCTCACAGCTTTAAATAGTTTTAAAGTTCTCTTCACTATAAAAGAGCTGCAGTGCTACTTACTGGAGGAGTCTTTAGAGTGACTGAGACATGAAGACTGGGCTCTTGCATTGTAATGAGTTATTCTGTACCAGCAATAACAGCTAAATATAAGTCACCTGTGAGCTTGAGGAGAAAGGGTGGGTGAGACAAACTCTGCTCTTCTGCACAGCGCTAAACCCAATTCCTTCTGGGAAAACAGCCAGTATTTCCAATTGAGCCTACCTGCAGTAAGGACTCACATTTTTGAGGTGCTGAGCAAGCACAGTTGCCTTTGAGTCACCAAGCACAAAAGGTGCTTAGCACCCTGGAAAATAAAGACCTAGCCTGCATTTAACAAGTGCAAAGTGCCTGCAGTTCCTATTGGTTTTACAGGAAAATCCCTATGAAACTATAATATCAGAAGTTTAAAAAGGGGAAAGGACACACCCTGTCCCTCCTCAGGTGCACCTAAATATGCAGCATGTACTTACACATCAGTCATGGAATTCTACTGCCCAAGACTGCAATATTATACTAAAATCTCCAAATATCACAGATATTTCCTATTGTAATCTGGGATCAGTGACAAGGTTATTTGTTTTGAGTTCACCATTAGGATTACAACAATGTCCTATAAAGCATATTTTATTTTAGTTTATGTCAGTAATCCTTTACAGAAGCCTCCACTGTGAGCCAGACAACACTAGGACTGGTTTCTAGAAACATAAGTGTCTAATATCCTAACTAGGTAAATTCCTGATACCAGTTTCTAGAGAAATGGTCTTGTCCTCACACCTGGACCTAAGCACTACCACAGGCAAATTAGAGTTGAAAACAAATGTCTAACTTCATAACTAGAGAGAAAAAGATGTGAAAGCTGATTACTACTTCTCACCTTTGGGTTTTGACTGACAGAACAAGGCTCAGATTGCAGATAGTTACATACAAAATGGCTCTACAAATACTACATACATTTTGAAATCCCACCTTTAGGAAAAGCAACTTTCCTATTTCATGTAATTGACTAAACTTCATAAGTTTGTTAAACTTATAAGTTAAATAAGTTAAACTTCATAAGTTGTTCATAAGTTTAATTAGACTGTGTTCACAGCTTTTTCCAAAAGACTCCTATACCTAGTGCTACTTTGGGTTGCACTGCGCAGCAGATCACAACAAATATTTTTCTGAGAAGTGGTTATAATATGCATTTTAGTTGATGAGATACTGCACAGTACCAAGAAGTCATGACTTAATGAATAAATTCCATTTTTCCTCACTAATCAACTGAATGCAAATACACTTTCTTCTTATTATTCCCCTGAAGTAACAGATTATTGTTAAAATGCTCCATCATTAATTTGAGTTCCAGATACATGACCCTTATACAGAGGGATTACATATTAGGATTGTTTAAGAGAAATGAAAAGCTTCATCAATCAAAACATTTTAAAGGAGTATTTGGGGATCCTGCTGCCCTGGAACTATTTGCCTTACTAGGTAGAAGGCAGATACACACTGGTGAGACACATTTAATTCTGCTCTTACTAACATGTAAGAAGGAAGAAAAATATGACCAAAACAAAGAGTCACTTACCAGAAGTACCTAAAATTCCAGTGCTGAAAGTGTATGACTAATGCCTTGAAAAGAAAATGGAATAGGATCTCTTTACTCTCTCACTGCAGAGATAATTGAACATAGCATGTGAAAAGAGACACTGTAATAGTGATTATTAACTCTGTATTTTAAAACCTGCAAAAAATAACGCAACAGCCTTATTCTATTTGTGTCAAAGACAAATGTTTCAGCTATTTCATATTGTTTGACCCACTCTGGCATACATATATTGACACAGATCATAGCAAAAGTTGTATTAGGCCTGTGGGAGTTATAACTCCTTTCCTGCTGCTTATAACCATCTTTGATGTTGTCAGAATTTTCTCTTTATAAAAAGCGTACAAGTAGGATGGGCCTATTTTATACAGAATTGGATCAGCAAGATGGCTCCTTCCTATTAATTCCAAGATCATGTTTATTTTGTGAACCATAACTGCATAAATACTGAAAATGCCAAAAGTATCATGAAGTGAAACAGCATTTAAGCACAACGATCTGTATAAACATAATGTATCAAATACAAGTTTTTATAAGAGTTAGGGCTTGAAAAATTCCAACTTGTACTTTTTTTTGCTATGTTGAGGACAACCCACTGAAGTGTCCCAGTGGTACTGTGGTGGCCCTTACAAACAGCACATAATGGAGCATGCAGCTCTGGAGTCTGATAGCAGATTTGGCTCTCAGCTCTGCAAGACTCTCAGCGTTGGCTCACATCTGCCAGGGAACACAGGTCTGCAAGAACTGCCACAGGTCCTACTCAACCCCCATTCTGGCTCCAGCAGCATCTCTGCCTCAGTCCTTCTCCAGATACTGATTTTTCTTTGCATTCACTGTAGAAAGAGAATCACCTTTTAAGCCAAAGTTCTTCAATATTTGGGCATTAAGGCATATCTGATAGAAAACTACAACCAAAAATTTGTTCAGTGCTCCATACGCCAGCTTCTTACCATTACTGATATCAGATGTTTTACAATTCAAATAATAATAAGAATGTATTCATTCACTGAGTTACAATGTTTTAAGATAGGACACTCACAAATGCATTACATCTCAAAAAGGTTTTAGGCATGGCTGATTTGCCTAATAGTATGATTTTAATATGATTCATTACGTGGGGAACCCACACACGTTCAGTTTGCCGTGTCCTGCTGTGAACATACAGCTGAGCCCTGGTAATTCACCATCTGCATGCATTTGGAAAACGTGAAATAACATGTAGTGTCTTCTACTATTTTTCACATAGCTTCTCAAAAAAATGAGTATAGTGCAGTCCAACATGTTTTACCTTGCAGTTGTTAGGAGAACACACGTAGCTCCTGCTGCTTAGGTGGCTCATAGCAATTTGTGGAGATGAGGTATCTTGGGATTATTCATACACTATAACTTTTCTCTGTGAGAGCACTTGTTTATTATATGTTACCAGATTTCTACTTTGATAAATATTACTCCATGATTTAATTTTAAATAAATTGCCCTTTTTAGACAATTAATCACTTTCTAAGGGCAAGTTCCACAGGCTGTTCAGCTTTCAAGAAATGCTCCTCTCTCAAATCCAAAAAGTCTGTGGTGGAAGACCAAACAGACCTAATGAAGGCGTTTCCTTAGGAAAAAAGCTGAAATAACCATCATTTCTACCCACAGAAATACAAATATCAGGATTCAGCTTTCTCAGCAGACACATCCCATGGTAATGAGTTCACAAGTTGGCCTTTAACGCCTGCATTTATTTTCAGTACCTTGAGTACTCCTTTCCTAGAGACCGACAGACTGCAGACTCACAAGGCAAAAATTGCCAGTGAAAACTTCAATAACTCTTGCCAAACCAGTCTCTCATCTACTACACACTGCTCCTGGCTTCCTCTTGCTAAATTGCTCTGCAGACAGCCTTCAAGCCAACAGAATGATTCCTTCCCATTGCTTCATGGAATCAATGCAGCCATAAAAAGTATATAGGTTACAGAAACATTGATTGCACTGAGAGAAATATTCATATCTTTACTCAACCTTGTTTATCAGGCTAAGCAAGATTTTAGAGCAATAAAAGTCATCTCTAAAGACTAAGGAAAAACTAATTGTTTTTACTTTTGGCACTTTTTATTTCTATAAATGCCAAATAACCAGCACCTCATACAAGATGTCACACTCAAGGAGAAGAGTGCAAGAAAGGTGATGTGGAAGGGCTTTAGCACCACTCTTTGCTAGTGACTCTACTTAATGCAATGCACAGCATAGCATCAAGGCCAAACCCTGCCAAAACTTAAATGCTAAATAGCGAGAAAATCTATGTGAATAAAATTGTAACACTGAAGTTGCAATTCAGTCAGTGCCTTCTTGGAGGCTGGATGAAGATTTTTTTCTATGGGCAGCCCTATAATTAACATTTCAAAACTGATTTGTGTTCTCCCTGATTCATTGACTTAGAAAAGGGATGAATGTAATGGTTTTAACAACTTTTAAAAAGATTTACATTTTACACAGTCAGTTTTGAGTGCTCCAATCATTCAGGATGAAAAAGAAATAAAAACAGTTAGAATGGGCTGGGGTTTTTCCTTTTATGGCTGGTATAGTCTCAGATATTCATAGAGAAATTTAGTTCTGCACTATCAGTATTCTGACAGTGTTCTCACACAGTATGTCCCTCTCCTTGAATACGGTAAACATTGTGCCACAGAGTACAGGATCAGAAAAAAAATTAAAATAAAAATCAAGAGAGAAGAACCCTCTCATTTGTTTTACCATTTATTTAAAAAAGGTTTTCTTAACTGTATCCAGGAAGGAAAGCAGAACCCCAAACAAATACGGATTATATTTAACTTCTCTAGGAAAAAATTCCCTTTGCTCCTGCAGAAACATACTGAGTACATTGTTTTTGACTTTTAAGCTTCCTAGTCACTAACCATCAAATTTTTAAAATGCTGACTTCCGAGGTGAGGGCTCATAACCTTGTTCATTGCTTTTGGACCTCTGCTTAGACTTTGCTGAATCTACCACCTTATTTACATTGGCCATTGGCTTTTCACCTGTCTCCACAATTTGCTTTCTCAGCTATAAGGGACACTTACCTCTGCAAGAAAATCAAATGGGAGTTATGTCTATTTCACAAACTATTCAGAAAAAAAAATCATTTCGGATACCTTGCAGTTAAGAAACCTGTGGCAGAGGTTAAGGACAAATTTCTTAAAGCACACTCTCCTGGTTCTGGGATTCCAAGAGACAAGAGCAAGCAGTTCTGCCCATTCAAATGAGAGATGTCTGTAGCTGAAATTAAAAGTTCTCTGTCACTTCAAGTTGGGCTCACAAAAACAGAACTGCAAAATGAGAGGCTATAAACACTATACACTCTACTTTCACAGACTCAACAAGGTTGCTCAGGTGCAGGTCAAGAATGGAAATCTGAATCTCAGGTGTTCGTTTTTATGTCTTTTTTACACCAAACCATCAGGCTAACAACAGAAGAAAACATCCTCAGAAATGCCCACAGCAGAATGCAAAGCTCACATAAAGAATCTCTTTCAGTATTGCAAAGCTGCTGGGTGCAGGCAATGTGAGACACATGGCTAGGCTGCTTCCTTTTGGTGATTCCACTCAGCAGAAGAGGTGGCAAGAGTGGCAAACCCCCATGAGCTGCTTTATCTTGTGCTAATATCAAGCATGTCCTTTTGTCTGAAAAAAGCTCTTTAGAGTTCATGATGGCAGCTTCCCTCTGACTCAGTTCCTGAGTGACATTTAACTTCATAGGGGCATGTAACTCAAAACCATAACTCTGCCCCCTAGCTTTTTTTTCATTTTAGGCAAAAACCATGTTGCAATAAAAATGCAAACCTCATTCCTCTATCTCTGCACTACTCCAGTAGGTAACAGAACTTAAAAGTCTAGAGAAAGGGTTACAATTTTTTTCCTTTGCTTTGCAAAGCTTAAAATCCTTCAGAAATTTCCTAATTTCATTTTTCTCCTCCATTTTAGCCATACACTTTCTGAATGTCAGATGGGTTTTCCCCAAGCTCTCACACCACAATGAAAACTGCTGCATTGTTTGTTAATTTATCACTGTATTAAAATATAATAGGTGAACCATACCTAGATAAAATGAATTATAAGTATACCTCCCATACATTCTGTACATCATGCTAAGCAAAAGCCGTGTTGTGTTAACTGTCAAGCTGAGAAATAGCTGACATTTGTTATTTTAATTGTTTACTTTGCTGAAATAAGCTTATATAAGAAGCTATGACTTTTATTAAATCTTCACTACAGCACTATTTTCACAGATTGGGAGGCAAAAACTAATTTTCAAAACTGCTTTGCCCTTCAAGGTCACCACCAACAGCTTGAGTGCACATGTCAAGGAGACATCTGCTTCAGAGATACCACTCTATGTCACATGTGCATTATTTAAAAACTTTAAGATACTTTTTATATTAAAAAGTGCATATTCAGTAATTATGTTGTTTTTAACTGGTGTTTATTAGAAAATAATTTTATTCCCTGTGGATTATTCTACCATTTCATAACAGCCCCCGTGAATTAGACCTCCACATTTGCTTTAGAAATCCCAGTAAAGCATACCTATGGGTGAAATCACAGATAAGCTGTCTGTCAGTGATCTAAATCACTATAGAATTACACAGTAGGTTTATACATTTTCTTTGCCCAAGTGTTTCGAAGTCATTGATGAGACCAGAAAATTTCTCATTTCTCTTTTCTTTGAAATGAAAAATCTTGTTCTCAGTTAATCATTTTTTTTTCATTTCAAACCAATGCAACTATGCTTGGCAAAAGAGAAAAATTCTTGGTACATTGCCCCCATGTTTCTCTGGCTGCAGTTCTCAAGTTAGCAATTTTTCAGTCTTTATTATCACTGACTTCAGAAGAGTTTCATGAGTAAAGAACATAAAATGTTCTGGACAGACAGACCTTTTCTTTGTCTTTTCTTCTTCTTTTCTTCCTGTTTCTTCATCCATGTTTTAACAGGAAACCATAGCTGTATTGTTTTTTGGGGTTTTTTTTACATGGATGCTTGAGGATTAGTGTATCAATTGTTTTCTATGAATTATATTTCACTTTGCTTTATTAAGGTCTAGCCTTTCAATTAATAAAACTTGTGCTCTCAGGATTGATCTCTTGTTTCATATTTATGGAGAGATTCCCATCTAGCTCTGAGTGCTAGAAATAACAAGCCCAAATGTTTATGACTATATAGTGTAAGGACTCACACTGCCTTCGCTCTCAAGTGATTTCACTGTCTAGATTAAAATAGGCCTAGATTTTTTTTATTTGTTAGAATATACATATTATGTTTTGAATTTTAGAAGATGGAAAGTTCCATTTATCTACATAGATGATTTTTTTTTAAGAAGGGATGATTTTTAATTTTTCTGCTACTCAAAGTATAGTAGTAAAGTTCCTATATCCAAATTTGATCTTAAGGATCCAAGAGCAGCACAGGTTATGGAGAGAAAGAAAATCACACCAATACTGGAGAAACAGAGAGGTTTGGGGCAAAAACACTTTCACTGGGGCAAATACACAAAAGAAAGGCATATAGATTTGCTTGAATATAGATTTCCTTACAGACATATGGGAGGGATTGTCTCTTTCATGCTTTTCTTCCTGAGCCATGAATTCTGCTGATCCTGTGTTCTCCTTTCCCAGGGTCCTCAGGATTCCACACTGACCCAATGGGCCAGTTCAGCAGCTGTCAGTAGCCAAGACTGGGACATCTTTTATGTCTGTTTATAGTTTCTTTTCTTACACCTGTCTTTGTTTACACATTCCATAAAAACAACTTTTAAATTCTTCTAAGTAATGCACCTTTCAGTGAACAGGAATTTTTCAGCAGGTATAACCCAATTCCCATTTCTGGGGGAATTCTGGGTTTCAGGAGCAATCCAGATGGTGCAAATTGCCTGGCTGACCTGTAACTGCAGGGCTCCACAATGTTTCTGCAGCATCCCCGTTGCACAAGTTGGTAGATGAACTGCAGTGGTGACAGGTCTGACTCTGTTTCTGCAGGATCAGCTCTACTGTCCCACCTCAGGCCTGAACCTGCTGCAGCTGAATTGAAGATTTGCTGAGCCTGAGGCTGTAACCTGCTGCTGCTGCCTTCATCTTTTATTTGATAACTGTCTGATGCCACCTGTCTACCTCACATAGCAACTGGGACCAGAACATCTCCACAGAAAACTGGAAATATATATAGTCCTTCCTGATGTGTTTGTAACTCCATTGATACTTGTGGAATTGAAGGAGCACAAAAGTGCTTCTATCAAAGCTCAAATGGAGCAACTTCTAATTCAAATATCTCTGGAAAGCTAGAGAGATCAGGTTTGCAGCATATTAGGACTCATTCAGCTCAGTTAGATACACCCTGGGGACCAGCAAGTCATAGGATTTCCTTCCAGACAAAATTGTGTGACAATTTCAGAATTTCCCATTAGAACTTTATTTATCAAATGTAGTTACTGTGTGGCAGCAATGCAAAGAAGGAACTTCAGACTAAAGGCAAGTCATCAAGACTAAAGGCTGGCTGAGTCCTAGCAAACCATCTGTCCTGACTTTATCTCCACAAAACTGGGATGCACTAAAGAAAGATTGGAGCCCTATTAAATTGGCCAGCCCAAGGAGGTTGAGGGAATAGTTGTGCCATTCATTTTTCTATTTAATTCCTATAATCTACATTCTACTATTTTCCACAAATACCACATATTATAATACAAATTTATTGCAAAACCATGACTTTTTTATAAGAAGTCGGAATTCTTTTGCATTAAGAAAGTCAAACTATGTTTTATTTAGATGTCTAAGTTAAACTGAAATATTATCCCAACTTACATGGAAATACTGTATTGTTGTCTATATTCATATATAGAGGGGGAAAAGAATGGAAATTATAAAGATAAATAAAAGGATGAGGTTTAAAAAAATAAGAGGAACAAAAGGACTTTATCATGCAGGGAAACAGTTACTCCAGTCTTTTAACTTTGGCCACTGAACAACAAAATATATATTTATTGCCTATTAACATCTGCCAACAAGAAAACAAGATTACATCAAGAATTTTTATAAGGTATATAAAGATATTTATTGAAGTTGGGTCATTTTGTATCTTTTGGAAGCTCGTTTTCAGTTCCTGGAATTTTATGAAAATTCAAGCTATACATCACCGGTTAGTAATAATCCCAAATAGTGGGAAACAAATAATACAAACTAGCACTAAAGAATAAGTCTAATAGCAAACAAATCTGACTTTTTTTGTATAAATGCTAAGTGCTTTCTAATAGGATTAAAGGCAATATACAATGTATTGCCTTTCTAGTATAAAAAGGCAATCATCCTTTAAGCTTTTCTAAAAGGCAACAGAATGGTAAGAAGCAAGTATATGGATACAAACTGGATGCTTACAAAATAATATTCAAACTGAAGCAGGAGAAACAAACAGCTGTTGAATGGTTAATCTCGCATATTTTTAAAGAAAAAATATTTACTGGGGTTATTTCTCCACTTCTATCATCAATAATGCAACTCTGGTTTGTTTGCATATACCTTACAAGTGACCTGGGCTTTATTCTCATTCCCATCTCCTCTTCACCCTAAGCTTTTTTAAGCTCATTTGTTTTGAAAAAAAACAAAAAAACAAACACATAATATTAGGATCTTTTATGGCTGTGAAATATTAGGATGAAATGTAACAGATATTAAGCATAGGAAAGTTGTTAAAAATGTGCTAACACAAGTGAAATTCCAAAAAAAAAATACAGTGTGTGAAAAGCATAAAAAAATTTCTACACATGTCCTTCAAAAAGGTTTAATACATAGTCAGGTCACATTATTGCACATCAAATTCTCTAGGTCTCTAGCTGCCAGTAGCAATTATCTGTAAGAGAACATATTTTCCCTCGTGACTAGCTATCGGGAATTTTTGACTATACCTAAGCATAGCCTTGAGCAAAACTCCTACAGGGCATATTTGGAAAAGAGTATTTCATTTGGATGAAATATTAAGGTTTCTGTGCAATATGTCTATCTGTATATTTATACATCTGTTTCAACATATTGATCTGCTTATCTGTTTACTTTAATTACATGAAATAGTTGTATTAAAATGTAAATAGTTCCGAATCTATATATTGCTGTGCAGAGTTTTAAGAACAGTGTTCTGTTTCCTGAGGCTGCTGTCTGAAACAACAGCTGCCCACCCCGCAGGGCTGCTGGGGGTGCACCCCAGGGTTGGCTGCAGCCCTCAGCCCAACAAGCACCCCTGGCTCCCCAGCTGATGGCAATGGGCTGTGCCAGTGCTGTTATGGTGTGACTGACGGCCGGGTGGGGAAGGGTGGAGTCGCTACCAAGTGGGAACAGATTCCACCTCTGCAGAGGGAATATCAAGTTGTATAATTGATTATCTTTAAAAATGTATGAGGCAATCCAGCTTGCTCGAGGATTTTAAACAGTGCCTGCTGTGATAGTTTACAAACCTTCAGATGACAGAGCACCACATTTGCTACTGCAGGTTTTCAAACAAGCTTCCAGTTTCAGGCTGCTGTAGATGGACAGGAAATGAAAACTGTGTATTTGGATGGTAATGTCCATCCCACAGCATACAAGAACCACTGGACTCTACTAACAAGAAACACAATGCAAATGTGAAGTAGAGTTAATAATGTATGGGATTAATTTAATTTCTGTCCTGCAAACACAGATGTAACCCCTGCCTTCAAATGAAATTATGTAGGTTTCATTTTGATATGAACTGGGTCTCAACAGTACATTAACTATAAGAATGATTACTTGGTCTCATATGACATCCTCTGAAGTCTATAATAATCTTTTCATTGATTTCTAGGCAGTCAGATCAAATCCTTTACATTTATGTATTATGCATATGTATTGCATAAGCACATTTAAAATATGACAATATAGGGGTAAAAAATAACAGATCATTGTTCAAACAGACAGAGAGAATGAACTTTATCAGGAGGTTAGGAATTTAAAAAACAATCTAACAGCAATAGACAATCACTAATTTTCATCAACACAGTAGCTTGAATAAATACAAGAGCAAACACAGCAAAGACTCCAAAAGCTTTTACATGCACTTCCATTACTGCAAAATAAAACAAACATTACAGCTTTGACAAATGCCTTATTCTGTGAGTCTTTATAGACATGGTAGAACAAGAGTTGATACTATTTTCAAATGACCATGAAATATATGTAAAAGCAAAATAGCATATATTTTCATCTCTCCTCTTAATAGTACATTCAGAATCTTAAATTGTATTCTTCCTTCCTGAATTTTTCCAGATCTATCCTATTTATCTGATTGGATTTCTGTCCCATCGTTCCACATATTAGACCTAATTAGTACCCCCTGACGAGAAACAGTCCACCGATAGAAAACGCAGTTGGATAAGATCTACATTAACAAATGTAGTTCATTTAATATCATTTGTACTGCTGCATTATTAATAATACATAATTACCCTGTGCAGGCTGCAAAGGGGAAGAATAAAATCATTCATTAATTTCTTGGCCTTTACAAAAGGAGTGGTATATTTGCCAAGGGCTGAAAAAATGGTATTGGACTTAAAGAATGTCATTCATCAGTTTTGCATGTCACACTAAAATGTTAACTTTTTTTTTTTTTAAATGGAAAGTACTGCTTTGTTTAAATGAGCTCCTTACCCAAGCCCAAGATACGATGTGCTATCAAGCCACTGGAATCCTCAGTTGTTATTCTGAAAGCAACTGAACAAAGCAGCAGGACAGCCAACTATCTGAAAGCTGAGATTTCCAGACAGCTGCTGAAGGTTTTTTTCAATACACAAAAATTCCAGGCCAAAACCCACACAGAATTTCCCATTACCTACACATGGCTATATTTACTGTACAACCTTTTACTTATCTACTAATCGATCTAATATCTTTTCATTTACATGTGCATGTTACCCCAGACTTCGAACATTGCAGGAAGCAAATACAGAACTGCTTTAATTTTACCCACACTCTTCAGTCCAAATCAGCTCACTAACACTTTACACCACTTACAGAAAAAATGTCAGATCCTGCTAAATTGCAGGTTAAAATTACCTTCACGATACAGGACAAATTCATCCAACCATGCATCAAACTTTGTTGTTCTCACTCAAGTAATAGTGTCAGTGTTGCTGCACATGTTCTGCCTAATAAACCTGTGTTTTTGGGGAGTTGGTTTCACCCTTGCAAGAATGTTACCAAACATACCAAGCCATCTGGCCTAATGACCCCTTCTAGACCTCTCATGTTTTTTGAAAAGAGACAGGGCATGCATGTTAAAATCCAGAACCATGTTTCTTTATTTTTCCTGGGAGCAAGAGTACTAATGCTGTGAGTAATGCACATGCCCACATTTATTCAAACAGGAAGGGGCACTAAAAGCATTTCCCACTGAGCAGGAGTGGGAGATATGAGGCAAGAAAACACAAAGCATCTGATTCTTCTTTTCCAAGAAGATTTTGGATGACAATCAGACTTGCTTTCAGAAATGCTTAGCTCACCTCTGACAGTACCTCAGAAATTTTGGAGAGTATTTTTAGTACTTTCTACACACTTCCTACAATCGATTGTGATTTAAATAGACGATTCAGCTGTGTCAAACTGCTTTAAAAAAAAGAACTAGAACAGTAAAATGAATACATGAGACAGAAGTTTGGGAATTTCTGGGAACTTCCCGGTACAAGAAAGACTGAATGAAGAGTTGAGTCCAGAAGCCAGAGCTGAGCTCATCTTGAAGACAGAGGGAAAAATATCTCATTTTATATGAGTTGAATTACCATACCCACATAACAGAGCATGTGGGAAGGGACCCAGCACAATTAAAGATGATCAGTAGGTAAAAAACAAAGTACAGCGAATAACTGCTTGTCCCCCCAGTTAACCACAGAAAAGAACACAAGTCATTGAGTCTGCACTTGTGCAATGGATGGGATAATTTGCATTGAAATTCTTAAATGTTACAGATTCTATAGTGGAATATTTAGAAACTCACTCACTGCCAAGCAAAACACTATGGTGAAATTGCTTTTTAAGGAATGACAGAACAGTAGACACAAGGTCACCTGAAACTGTTTGTAACATTTGGTACAAGCTTGAGGAAAAAAAACCCCACTAGTATTTATTACAGCAAAAGAATGTGTGGGGGTCATGCTTTATACTGAGAAGTCAGGGCACTGTCCTCAGGTCCCCAGTCAGAAATGAGATATGCAGGAACAAAGAACATACAGCAGCAGCAAGGACTCACATCCATCTGGACCCAGTAAAAGTTGCACAGTTGAAATTATACTGTTTAAAGTCAGCAGCCTTCTGTCTGACAGTGCTGAGGAAGGAAAATTACCCCCCTTCTGGTGGTACTGCAGACCCTTGAGTCACCTGCATCCTCATCAAGTGTCCTACATCACCTCCCTCAAAAAAAACCAAAACCAAAATCCTCTCATTCACCTAGCAGTGATATCCAGCAACACAAATGCACAAGAAACTATAAATCCTGTTGAAGGACATATAGAAATATTTGCAAAAAATGAAATGAGGGGAAGCAGGATGAACTAACTAAAAGTTTGAAGTACAACATGCATTCCAGAGAGATCTGAAGTGTCTGACATCAAATTCTTCTTTTGGTTGACTTCTCAAGCTACTTATTTTAATCCTACGGCGTAGGATTTAATCCCAAAGTGTAAGTGACCCTAAGGGTTTCAAGTAAATATTAAGTATTTTAAAGAAAATAATCTTAATGAACATGTGATCAAACAGGACTTCTAGGATTGTTCAGATTAATGTATATTTTGTAATGGTAATTTATTTTTCTAAGAACTAAAATATTAAGATGTCCCTCGTGTTTTTTCACAAAAATCTATACAGTGATATGTGTGTGCCTACAGCTCCACTTAGAATTAATGAAACAATATGGTCTAAAATCTATAAATTAAGACTATTCTATATGCAAAGACTACAAATTGTGAATTATTTGAATGCCATTACCTCACCAATACAACATATGAAAAAGTTGTATTTTCTTAAATAATGAAGGAAACATTTTTGTGATGCATGTTTCAACCTTAATTTTGAGAAGACAGGAAATGTCATTAAATCCCAAATGTTTTCTCAAAATGTATTAAATTCAATATACTATGTATGTTCAATGTAAATAATACATATTTAAATGTATGAAAACAATATACTCATATATAAATAATGCAATTCTAAAAGACCAGAACAGACTCCTAATCCATTTTAAGTCATACACACAACTGAATTCAAGGTTAACAGCAATTTTATCCTAAATCGTGTTTGCTGTCAGCAAGTCCTAGTTTCCCTCTATTTACTACAGGATGCCACACTGAAGATACATCACAATATAAAATAGATGTTAACAAATAGAAAAAGCCAGAAAACGAGACAGCTAACATAAAATGGGAAAACCCACGGACAACAACAGACATTAACTTGACAATCAGTCCACATGCCTGCAATATAACTGTCCCATAACTAATCCATCAGGACTCACTGATTCAAGAAAAAGCTTTGAGCAGAGGGGCCAGATTGTGCCATCAATATAATCACCTGGTTGCTCACAACCAGGGCTTCCAGGCAGCAGAGGCTCTTTTTCCTCACTGGAAAAACGAACAAACAAAACAAATCTCTAACACAGCTGGGTGTTTCTCACCACATTCTTTTAAGGGTTGGAGACCTTTATTCAGCTTAACCCACTTGCTGTAAATGATGATCACAGACTCTGCGAAAGATGAAACTCATGGGCATAAACTTAAAGAAGCTGAAGGTATCCTATTCTTACCTACTTGATTAAATATTCCAGAAGAATATTCAAGAGCTAAAACTGAAATTATTATCTACTCCCTAATGAACAGAAATGCTTTGGAAGAAATTCAGAGCAAGCAGGGGGAAGGAAAAAAAAAAGAAGTTACCATAGTCCAAGAGTGTTTTCCACCTCCCTTATTCAAGGAAATGGAAAGAGAAAGTCAGAAGACATTCAGCAATTTGACATTTTCTCACTCTTCATGCTAGGCTGTGCTGAATGGCTTGTGGGGTTTTTAAGATTTCTACAAACTTAAGATTCAGGTGGATTGGATGAAACTCAGGAACACAGATTACATTGCAGCTTATGATTCAAAAGCTCTTGACAAAATGTGTATATCTGTTTCTACAAATTGTAAACACCCAGAGTTTGACACAGGCAGCTCTAATAAAGGAGTATAAGATCCATCAAAGAGTAACATTGTTCATACTTTTCCTTCAGGTAAGGCTGGGCTTTTGGCTACATCCCACCCCACTGCTCAGCCTTTGTTTTGTGTCAAAAGACACAGAGAGCCCACAGCCATTGCTAGCACATCTATACTGATCAGATTTGGGGGGTGTGTGCTGACGTCTCGGTAGCGATTATATGGCAGCCCTGTGTGCCAATGAACAACTCTCCCCACTAAGCAAGTGCAATTTCTTCCCTTCATTGCAACTGCTGCAGCAATGTACACCAGCAGTAACACACTGCTGAAGACACTGCAGGGACTAATGTAGCAAAATGTCTTACATGGATGTGGATAATACGGATTTGCTGAGCCCGCAGAGCTGGTCTCTGAGCTATCGTCTATAAGCTCCTGTAACAAGTTTCTTCATTCTCCCTTCACTGAGGTACAACTAATTCCTGCATTTGTTGACTGAAAATGCTTTACACCTGAGTTTTTGTTTTTCTAAAACCAGAAGGAAGAAAAGCAATGCAAGACCTAAAATTGCATTAATTAACCTAAGTCCCGTACATGAAATCAAAGCTTTTGTACATTTGGTCTTTTTTTTTTTTTTTAATTCATGTATTTGCCAGCTGGGCTGACAGTATTTTAATGCCCTTGAAGCTGATACATATTTTTCACTCAAAATTTTTAAAGCTGTCACATATCTGAAATGTAACTCAGCCTTGGTCTGTCCATTTTCTCTTCCTCCCCACCAAGTTGAGGAGCCATGCTCCATGCTGCATCTGCCTCCAGCAGCTCTGCACTCCTCCTCTCCTTGGCTCATCAACACCTGAGAGCAGCCAGAGTCCTTCTGACTGAGCCTTCAGACCAGGGGCTTCTAATTCTAACCTATCACACTGCAATATCATTTCAACAGGCAAACTATTGCACAGAAATATTTAAAATGAAGACATTTCAAAGATGGAGGGCAAAAAAAATCACTGAAGTCTGCATTTAATGAAAATATTTCAGCAAGTGAAGCATAACAATGCAATATTATGTCTAATATTGGTGACAACTCAGAAATCTTGTTATAAACTAGAGAGCAGTCTTTATTTGAACTTTGTTGCCCTTATATTAGATTTCTTTCTTAGAATTAATTTATTTCCTTGTAGTTCTCATTATGTTTTTTATTGCATTCATGGAATAGTGCAGCATTTCTCTAACTAATTTAACACCTGTAAATTCCCACAGCTGCTAATGAAAGACTGTGTAGACTACCAGATAAATTCCTAATTCATATTTCAAAGGTTGCAAGTTCAAATCCTATTAAGGTTGTACTTATTAATGTTTCTATTAACTCTTTTCCATCTCTGAAGTTACAGATTGAATTAATACTGTCAGTTTTTGAAAAGAAGGAAAACAAATCTGTTCCAAAATGTCACACAAAGTGGGGGTCAGAAAGGAGAAGGAAACAAACTTAGGACAATTCAGATGCAATCTCTATCCTTTTCAAAGTGATGGCATTCTTGCAATTAAAATGAAAAGCAATGAACTACACATTGTGAATCCTTCAAGAAACAGTGAAAATTCAGTTTTTCCATACAGTGCACCTACACTGACTAAAGCTTTGACTTCTATTCCTATCTTTCTAACATACTTTTCTTTACATTTATCATTTATGTCCCACCACCTCAGTTTATTCATCCCTAAAGTGGATGCAATGCTGACTGACCTCTTAGTTAAGTAATCCTTAATCCTTTGGACATCCATAATTACTTCCATTAGAATTTTAAAGCAAATAAATTAAATGCATCTCCAATGGGATTTTGTCAGATTTAATTCATTAGTTACGACAGTCTTAATGCAACAGCTATAGATGTTCAAAGGAGTAACTATAGTTAAAAAACAAGCACTTAGAAAACTATTTAGCTATATCAAAAAAGAATATATCACTGGAAATAACCCTGCCCAAAGAGACCAGGAGCCAAGCAGCCTCTAATATTGCCCATGACTGACATAACTTTAAATGCACCAGCATTCTGGAACAATGCTCTAATTTATGCTGCTACAGATCTACATCTGCTATCAGAAAACATTATGCAAAAAGGTTTGAGGGGCTTTTTTAAAAAAAATATATTGGTTTGCATATTAGATAACATCTGAGAAGTTGTATTTTGTACAGCCATTAAAGAAAATAATTTGACCAGTGTACAAATACACAATACTTGATTAGCAACCAGTACACAGAATTCCCTTCTCATTTCTTGAGTGGTAATTGCTTTTTTTCAAAAACACATCATTTCCTTAGAGTAACATCCTATTCTCCTCCTGTATTTTCAATTTACAAGTATTTGCTGTACTGTAATGCTGACCTTCAAGTCATAAGGCTAAAAAAGTTTTGTTCAGTTTGCTTCTCAAACTATTCTCATTTAACGATAGAATATATTTCCAATTACGTGCAATATTCTATTGAAATTTAAAAGCATTCACTTGGAGCCACAGGTCTATATCTACAATATACATGGGTTCAGAAATTCCACCAAAAAAAATCCACAGAAGCACACAGGAATTTTGAGCCAATCTGAATAATAAGTTTAATCTGTTTGAGAAAAAGTGAATATATACTTATTAGAAACACCGTTCTGATAATTTAAAATGAAAATTGTTCTCTTATTTGGATTTCTCCAAACCAGTGTAAAACTGCTCAGACACCCTGGGCTCCAGTTCTCTGGCAAAAATAACTTTTTTTCCCTCATACACTGTGATAGCAGGCATCACCAAAACTTCCAAAGTGTGCAGTCTCTGGTGGAAAGTCTCTTGTGAGCAGTACACCATAACTGACAGAAAGCTCCTGTCCTTATTCACAAGAGTCACTACATGAGAGCAGAAACTTCTTTCATTAATATGAGCACTGCTTTACACTGTGCCACGTGCTTGGGGCCAGTTATACCCTTAGCCAAATGACAGATGCAGACTCTAGCTTCACTGACAGAATTT
This sequence comes from Cettia cetti, assembly GCA_013401135.1. NCBI lineage: Eukaryota > Metazoa > Chordata > Aves > Passeriformes > Sylviidae > Cettia > Cettia cetti. Next base: position 33,099 of record VZUI01085076.1, on the reverse strand, counting down.
GCTTTCAAAAAGACTGACTGACAAGTTCCTATTTGTTCTTTTTCTGGGTAAAAAATACTATTTTCATACATATAACTGAGGGTCATGCTCTTGGTATTTTCAGAGCTCTAAAAGCTCCAGAGACATAAGGCAGAGAGAGCTGACTTCTTGCCATTGATCACAAACTCCATCACAAGGAGAAAGAAGATTGAGACTTTGATGTAGGCTGTCAAGATTTATACCGAGGAGGGCAGTCTTCAGAAGAAGGCTGTGGATAAATAAAAGCCAGATAACAGGCTTTTCAGACAGAGCTTTAGAATCAGGGTGCATGGGCTGAGGAGCCCCATCAATAGTATTTCTGCAACACAACCTGCCAAGAAAACTAGGGAGGCTCTGAAAAATGAGTGAACAGGGAAAGGGAGAGTTTATTTATCCATATGGTAACAACATTCAGACAGCTCCTAGTAGCATGCAAGATGTAGTAACGTACTTGAGAGGAAATAATTTTAAAATATATTGTCTCCAAATTCTTATGATTCATACTAGCTTATACAATCCTTCCGGCCAAATACCACAGTCCCTCCTCAACTCTCATTCAAGGAAAATCTGCTCAAAATCAACAGGAGTTTGCTTATATAAGGAGAAAAAAGTGAAAACTAAGGATAAAATAGGGATATAATTCATGGCACACATGAAAATTATTTTGGTTGTTCAAACATGCAGAGTATAAATCATAATAAAAAGATGCTGTACCACTGATGACCTAGTTTTCAAAATCTGTACCCAGTAATGGAACTGAATACAAACTTCAGCAAACAAGAAAAGCCAAAGTCCATCACCTGGCTGACAGTTTTCACTTCTGAATGTCGTGCTCTGTTCAGAAACTGTCAGCCTGCTACATTGCACAAGCTTTCTTGTTCACACAATTATGAGTATTTTGAGAAGAGACTATATGCTATTAGGATGGGAAGCATTCTACTTTTCTTATGGTGCCTCTGCATAAAAATAACTGTCTTGTAATTTTTTTTTTTTATTTTACCTTCTAATAACACAATCTGGAATTTATTTTGGAAGATTTGAGTGCTTCAGAATAATTTTTCTCTCACAAAAAACACTACCATGACAAATATTTAGCTATTATGTAGGTCATGTTTAATTCATTTTACTAAGTAAAAATGTTATTAGTATAGATGCTTATGAAAACAAGTAAGATTGTCTTATTATTTAAAATTATGTAGTGAAATTTTACATACATGAAATGGACAAAGACATTTCACAAGGTATGTGTGATATGTAAATGAAAAGACAAATTATTATTTATGCCTTTCTTACTTTTTTCCTTTGTTTTAAAGGAGGTAGAAAACTGCTTATTATCAAAGATAATGATGCAACTTCTAGGGTTCACCACATTTAATCATCTTGTGAAGAGTGAGCCAATGGTGCCAACATTTCAGCCAGTCCTACACTTCTCTCATTAAATTTTCCAATCTTTTATTCATTGTAACTTATTACTCTCACTGTTATCAAGTTCTAGTTTTAGGCTATGAAGTGCATGTATACATGCCCTATACAATAAAGCAAAGCTGTCTAAATTTTAGTATGTGTATGTGTACAATTTCTTTTCCTCTTCGGCTATACCCTTTTATTTTATATTCATGCTCTTCACTCCTTCATCATCATTTTCTGCTCAGACACACAATTGCAAACCCCTCCCCACCCAACCACTTTCATGCTTTTAATTTTCTTATGCTCTCAGCTTCTCCTACCAGGTCTTTCTTTCAATCTTTTTCATGATACTTAAGGCTCTCCTTCCCCCTCTCTTCTCCCACCTATTTTCTTCTCTGCTTTTTATTCCTAATAGTTTTTACATCTCCATCACTTGCATTCAGCATGACACATTTACGGATTTACCTCTTCTCTCCTCCTTATCTTTCTGTCAAATTTTCTGTTCTCTCCCCTGCTGTAAAATTTCTCCAGGATGTTTAATGAAGCCAAATCATGATTTCTCATCAGCTTCTTTACCGACACGTTAGCGCATTGCTTCCTCTACAGTGTGGCAGAACAGGCTGTGTGTGCATGATGGGCTGTGTATTGCAGCAGATTGCAAGGCTGGGGGGTGTTAAAATGCATCAGTGTGCCTGTCTGTATGTGCATGCTCATATATGTGGGCTCACGTATAGATCTCAATTGCCAGCTATACTCCTAGACCCCATGAATGACTGCAACTAGAACTTGACCATTATTAAATTCCACTTCCAAGTCATGTTGTAAAAATATTTTGCCTTAAGCAAATTAAAGCAGATGCAGAAGCTTAATATGAAATGGGAAATGCTTCCACCTTATTACCTTTGAATCTTTTAGAGAGTCTGAACCAAAGTAGAACATGTGAACAGTACTAGTGAGAGGATGATCATATTTTTAAGTGTAAAATAAAAAAGTTACAATTGCTGAGTCTCACAATATGATATCCAAAGTAATGAGGGAGCTACTACTGGACTGCAGAGGGCAGAGAAGTAGCTCTGCAGATATGGGGCAGCCAAGAGCACAGGGAACAGGAATCTATGGGAATGATGCAGACTCTGGACAAGAAGAGAGAAAGGAAAAAGGAGTCCAGCTGAGGCAAGGCAAGGACAAGCATGCAAACATTGAAATCACCTGAACCTGGGCAAATTTCTAAACTGAAGACCCCCATGGGTACATGTTCTCTTTAGGTAAGTAGAATGTGTTTCAAATATTTAACTCTTTCCAGGAACCAGAAACTGAGATATGAGCACACACGTAGAATTTAATTGGATATTTCTAATACACACATGAAAAGACGTTTGTTTCCTGAAGTTAATATAATGAGACAGGAATCTCACGTGTCATTGTATAGATTCCTGAAGCTCCTTCAGAAATTTCAAACAACACTCAAACGACCTCATTTCTACAAAATTACTGACATATCTGTTTTTAAGAAGGCAATCTTTCTATGTAATTTCTTCACAGTGAAGCACCGGCACTGAGGACACTTTGCCTGCTGCCAACCTCTCTCCTCCAAATTTTGCTGTTGTCTCTGTTTCCTTGCACACCTGCTGTTTTTCAGCACAGACTGGTAACCCAAAGGTCATGCTAACCTGCATTTATCCAGCCAACTGCATTGCATCTGACTGACCAATAAGGGAGGCACCTCAGTGATACTGCACCTCTTAAAGAAGTACTTGGATGGTTCTCTGCACTCTCTGTATAAGAGGCAGCCCTTCCATTCATTAAAATTGAAAAGCATGCAGAAAAATCCTCAAAAAGAAAATCGTAACCAAACCCAGTAGTACACTGTTAACCACCTGCCATGCCTCATGCTGAATTGTCATCCCTTTTCTCTCCAAGAACTCGACAAGGCAAATTCACCTCCCAAAGCACCTTGATTTGAGAAGAAATGAAACATTCACCTTTTGAGCCCTCCAAGATTTAGAGGCCAAAGGTTTATAGTAGGCAAACAGACTAAAAGGACAAGAACAGTTTTACAATTAAGATACACTCAAGTGTGCTAATTTTAATCTAATGCCCCAAATATAGAAAAATTGTTTCAACTCCCACATCTCATTTAGAAACACAGCTCTTGCTTTTCTTTTCCTCTGTCTCCTCTCTTTCAAGGAACAAAAGGAAGTAATGACATTCACTGATGACATGCTCCAAGACAGGTAAGTGTGATAACTAGAATTAAATACAGGACATTGGCAGAATAATGCCAGGAACAGGAATAATTTCATTAATCATCTCACACTCACCTACCCATCAGTTCTACAATTTGGAACTTCAACCTAAGCTTTCTATATTGAAATAACAGGTCTTTGTTTCAAAAAGAAAAAATGCATACATATAAAAGCAAATCAAACCTCTCTTTCACAAGATATATATATACACACACATATAAGGGCAGGTTTTTAATGTTACAGCTATATGCTGTAGTATTAATATATATTATATTCAATTTAGTCCTGTCACCCTCCTTTAGTTTCATAGTCATATAATTGTTATTACATTTCCATCAATACCTCATTTACTTTGAAAATAATACAGTCTCTGTCCACCTCTAGACAGGAAATTATTTTTTGTTTCTTATCCACCTTTGCTGCAATAATGAAATATCTCCAGAATTATTGTTAGACATGTTTCTTTTTTGAAATGCCATCCTTACACAGAGCACCCTGACAACCAGAGGCAGAAAAAGAATAATTTCCCAAAAGTCACATTTCTCAATCAGCACAAGCTTAAAATTTTAACAGTGCCATCAGTCAGATGGACATAGAAGAGATTGTGTATTTCATAAGGTTTTAGAACTACTGTAAGCCAGGAGTTGTGTCACATCCATACAAGAAAAATACTGGAAATATAAATTTTCCTTCTGTCTTCTGTAATGTATTTACTAACGCTATTGAGCAGCATATAATGAAGAGACTTGTGACTAACAAAACACCAACATGGTCAGTACGTGTAAAATCAGGCACAAAAGCATATTTTTGTCATTTTCAGAAGTAAGGGGACATCCAACTTCACCTGCCAGATTTGCCTATTTTGTCAGAGCTGAACAGAACAGTTCAGACCACTCAAATGGGCTTCCTTTTTTCTTGAAGCCATCAGCAATGCATCACAGTTCAAGCAGATGCAAAGGACACGGTGCAAGGAGCGCACACTCTGGAACTGCAATCACTCGGTGATGTCCCTGCCATGGCCTCTAGAAACTACGGTGGCTCAAGGCCAGACAGCTGGTACTTGTAAGAGAGGAAAACATCACATCAACTACTCCCACATACTGGTGAAATGAATCTTGTCATCTTGATGCATTTATCCACTGTATGCATTTTGCAAGTTACTGCTACCAAGAGATGGATGGCTATAAACACTCTACGAAATCCAGGAGTCAATATAAATTGTGGTTAATGACTAGCTCAAGATGAGAGTTTTTACTATTTTGGTGGAAGTCTTGGCCCTTTCTGAAACTTCTCTTGCACATTCTGTGCCTCCGCAAGGGATTGCTGCCCTAAGCACTGCAAGCAGTAGGTAGAAAATGGCAGAATTTCTGGAGACAGCAATAGAAAATTCTGTGTTACATGATCAAATTTCTACATCATTCCTACCTGTCCAGGACTTTGACCATAGTGCATTAACCCATGACTGGTTTCAAGGATGACCAGTGTCTTCCCCCTTCACACACATTACTTATTTAAACTACATAGAGTAAATTGCAGGACTATACACTTTAACATACAGTCATGTCAAAATTAGTATTTTAAAATCCCTGTTTTTTTCTAGAAATAATTACTGGAAATAGTACAACAGAAGAACTTTACCTATAAATGCTTCAAGCAGTGAAGATACCTTGTGTTTTACTTATCAGAGGAGTGATAGCTAAATGGTGGAAATTCCTTTATTTCATATTCAGGATGTATCAAAACCATTTTTTTCCCCTCACAATCAATGCTTAAATTGCCTGCAGGAAAAAATATTCTGTGTGCCCAATGCAGTTCTTTACAGTTGCCTGCAGAGAACTAAATGTTGACTTTTTTTACTAATGGAAGTAAAGGAAGGGGGTTTTCCTTCATCTTGTTCTTACCTAACTTATTGCCATTAACCTTGCAGATAATAAATCTTCCATCTTCTTCTCTAATGACAGAAATTAAATAAGCCACTTCAGCACCTGCTTTGAAACTCTCCCTTCTGATGTGTCATCAAAGCAGTCCTGAGCAGGCTTTAAAATGAGATGGTTAAATGAGCTGCAGTTCTGCCACGCTCCCTCCTCCCACCTGTTGAATCCCATGACCTAGAAGTGAAGAAGCCACCTGCATCCCTCCTGCCAGCTCAAACTGCTCCATGTGATTACTGCAGCTGTACTCAGGATGCTACAGAGGGATGCAGAATCACAGGAATTACTGAGACAATAACAATACTAAGTAAAATTCCAAAAAGGGAGCACTGTAAGTGGGGGGAAGCCAGCTGCTACCTGGACAGCCAAACTACCTTCCTCAATGCTCTCTACTGTAACTGACATGCCACAGCTACAGTCTCTACCTGGTAGAGTTTCATTTTATTAAACTATCACTGTTCCTAAATTCAGCCAGAATGATCCCAGATCTGTAATTTTTCTTCCACTCAAAAGCATACTGCTGTTTTGGAAAACATCCCAGTCTCCAAGAAGATTATGAGAAATATCATTCCATTAATACTGTTCCTTAGGAGTTAATTTCATCTCTATGTAAGTCTATAAAAGGGTTCTTACACAGAGAGCAATAGAGTTGAACTAAAGCTGTGCAAAATGTACAAAGAGCCACAAGAAACTATATAAAACTCACCAGGTCTAAATAGTGCACTAATAATTTGAACCAGCAGGGCTTTGCTCTAAATTTTATTGAGCCAGAAAACCTTTCATTAAAATCAGAAATGTAATTTTGGTCACTATCTGGAATTGTACACATTTCTGGAAGCTAATTATTTCTCTTTTTGCTCCCCTTCTCCCCCTTCCAGGATGAATGCTGTGACTGTTACACAAAGCCAAGGGTAAAAGTTTCATGGTTCGGCTTCTGGAAGGCTAATTGGCTCCATGTGACCAACATGAAACCTGCTACAGCTAAGCAGAGAGCCTCTCTGTACGTGACTTACATAATTCTGAATTCCAAAAACTAAGAATTCTAAAGGAAACTCTTTTAAACACCAGCACACTGAGCTGCTGCCTCCTGCTGCAACTGGCCCAATGAGAAGCACCACTGCTCTCAGTGAGCACATCAGTCCTCCAGCCTGTGCTTCCGAGGGACAGCTCTGGGGTTCAGGCCCTCTGGAAAAGCCATCATGTTGTTACAAATCTCTACCAGTTTCCACACAAAGTTTCACTACCTATTTGTGTAAGCAGGGAGAAGGAAGTGAATCAGTATTAACTCTTTACTTGGGCTTTCCTAAAAAACAAATTACTAGAATAGAGATTCAAATTTGACACAAAGTATTCCTTAGATGACTGAGCCACTGCCACATTCATGTCTCAAGTTTACAGTAAATCCAACGGCAGTGAGCTAGGAAATGCTGGTTTGTTTGTTAACTTCTCTGTTAATAACTCTATCTAAATGTGTTTAAGTAAACATATGCTTTCCACACTCCTGATCACACATGGAGTAGAAGCAACTTAACACCCAAAAACCTTTACAGATATGGAAATTCCAGATCCACACATTCGGAAGGAAAAAGATAATTTGGTTACATAAATTATTTGAGGGGGATCTAGAGCTTCATCAGTCTTTAATATATATGTCTGGTTTCTATAGCACTTACAAGACCAGAGGTATAAAATAACAGCAGTAGCAGAAACAATTTCTTACACAGAAAATAAATAAAAGTGGAAATTTCTCTTTAGGAAGGGAAGAATTTTCACAGAAACAGTAACCAGACCAGATAAAGTGTGAAAGCCAGGGGCTGAGCTTGGCATATTGTCAACACTGTAATTCTCATTTAAGTTGTCACAGCTGAAATTGGAAGATTTGTTCTGTTTAAGTATGTTGAACTAAAAGTTTTGATAATAATTGAGTTTTTTAGATTAAAGAGGATCAAAGATTTGAAAATACTAGAATTTATTTTAGTGATAAAAAATAAGGTATCATTGAATTTAATGAGGACAATCAGAGCAAAAAAAATGCAAGACCTGAAAGAGACATTAAAATTTAGTAAGAACTGGATGACCTTAATAACTCAAGTAGCAAGAGAGAGCTGAAATTGGATAATAAGATGTTATTAAACTAAAAGCACAGAAAATAATAATTAAAAATGACCACAACCAACAGATGACCCTTGGTAAAGTCGAACAAGCATGCTGTGCTGCAAAGTTGTGGTGTGATGTCCTTGCAGTATTCGTGTATCAGAGTAAGCTTTGCTTAAAAAAAAAAAATTAGGAAGTTTGTTGGCAAATACAAATAATGACCTTTATCGATCACAGCCTAACAGTAGACACAGAGCATTCTGTCTTGCCTCCCGAATATTTGGAAGTAGCTGACATCAGAATTTACTTTGCTTATCTTAAGGGTAGAACAGTCAGCATCTGTTTAAAAGCACAAAACTGTACTAGTAAACAGTTTGTGATTAAAAAAAAACTCAACCACACTGTGCTGTGAAAATGACCCTGAGATCCACCAATGAGGAATACATAATTATGGCGAGCAATTAAATTCTCATCTTTGTTAGCATTTGGAAGGGACTTTTTCCCCACAGATGTCAAAAACACTGAATAACTTAATTTGTGGTCATTGTCAGTGTTTCTTTTTTTCTTTCTTTTTAAATGAAGTCTTCCTTGGTCACCTTCTGAAACTGGATGTTGTTCCTTTGTTTACCCAAATACCCCCTTGAGACATCAAAAAAGCAATGGTGAGAACAAGGCCCAAACAACATATAGGTTAATCATCATTATTTCTACCCCTTCACCATTCAGAAGCAGATTTTTTTTTTTTTTTTTTTGCTGTAAAACACTGAAAACCAAACTCCACAATGTCTTCTTTCCCTCTACCCACATTTTCATTTCAAGCATCAGCTCACAAAAACATTTTGTGGGGAGGGGGTGGAAATCAACTTTTCCCACAGCTTTTTTTTGCCAGTTGATTGCTACTTCTTGGCACCAATTATAAGGGACTGCTTCACAGCTGAACCAAAGCAGCACAGTCAGCAAAATCACAGCCTCTCCATTTGCAAGCAATCAGAGAGACTCGATGCAAAGGAGCAAAGGTGAGACAGACACCAGCCTAATAGGCCAAGGAGGAATATGGCCCTTGTGCTGCTCAGTCCAGGCAGCTTGTTGGTCAGAATGTAAATCTCTGGTAAACAATTTCACTCCTGTCTGATAAAGAACTGCAAACTCAGTAGGAAGCACAAAACTGCTGGGACAAGGGGGACTACAGATCCTGCCACTAAAGCCAGTGTTAAAAATAAAAGCATATCATGAACTCACTGCCCAGCTGGAGTGAGGCGTCTCTGGTCATTGGCCGATAGTGACTGAGGTAACAGAAAACAAAGACTATATTCAATACCTCTTCTTAATGACAGGAGACATCAAACAGCTGTCTGTACAAGCAACCTTGTGGGAATTCACAGTGTGCCTCAGTATCATGCTTCACACCTTGATTCCTGGCTCTGGTTCTTGATCCTGCTTCCTACCTGCTGAGCTGTGGTTCCTTATTCTGTCCTCCCTGTGCTACAGCTTGTCCCTGGCTGGCCTGCATGGCCAAATCCAGCACTGCCCACTGGCCACTGCTTTGCTGCTTGGAGTCCTTGGCAGTCTGTCTCAGACCAAAAGAAATCCCTCAGCCCTAAAACGATGCATTATTTAATTCCTGCATCCTCAGTCATGACTCTAGAGTTGATTTGTTAATCTGTCATCAGCCTGGTCTATCTCAGAAGCACAGCCATCTTATCCAGGTGATGCAGGGTGTGGTTCTTCAGCTCAGAATTTTTTGAACTCCACTAGAAGTCAGAACAACAGCACAGGGGGTCTCTTCACATCTCTACTCTTTGCCAGCTTTAGCAGCAGTCAGCTTGATTAGGTTTAACTCGGTCTTCTGGAGAGTGCTCGGTCATGCATGGTCATGTTTAACTAATAAGTACCACAGAAGGTGAACAAAGTGTGATAAAAACAGATAGGCATAACACAGAGAGCAGCTCTGATCACTTTGGTACCACAGCCTGCAAGCTGTTGGCAAGTGCTATGGTGTTAGGACTAATTTTGGGTACAGTTGGGTGACTTTTTGCATTGATCACTACAGAAGTGCCTGGTTTTACCATTAAGAAATTTCCCTGGCTGATCTAGCAATAGTATTAGTGGGTGCAGAAGTAGATTACATTAACCTAGCTCTCTGTATTAATAATAAAGTTCTATATGATCTGTCTTAGTAGAGAGTGAAAAACAGCAATCAGCACACCAAGACAGCTAGAGCACAAGCAAGAAATCCCAAGAGCAGCAGGCTGGTACAGGCAACAGTCAGAAGCTCAAGTGAGAAACCCTCCCTGCTCCCGCAGGAGAACAGGTCTCCTCCAAGCTGGCTCTGCAACAGTAGGGCACAGGCTTGTTGAAAACACATTATAACTCTCTGAGGAAGGGATGGTTATCAGCCCTCACCCCCCAGCCCTAGTGCTGACCCACAGAGCCTCTAGGCTAAAAAGGAGAAGGAACTGACAGAGCAGAAAAAAAAAAAATCAGATATGGGGTGAATACCCACTTCTGGGGAAGGATCAACACACCATACAACCAAGAAACTTTGAAACCATATGTGAAAAAACAATAATCAGGGCACAGAAAGGATTTTATGAACAAGAAATCAATTCACTGTCAGCCAAATCAAACGACAGTCCCAGCAGCCGGATGAGTTGCCTGTCCTTGAGTGACCAAGGACCACAAGATCCTTTCTGGCATTAGGGCCAGCCCACTCTGCAATCTTACATCTCTTGATTAATAATGTTACTTCGTGGGTGCATATACAGGTCAGAAATCCCATATCTGGTGCAAGCCTTCGCTCTACTCACTTCCTATTTATACACTGACCTAACTGACTTTCCTTGCTTGCTCTGCTACACACAGTACCAGCTGTGAACTGCTGCAAACTGTAGAACTCCTCCCACCCACACACACAAGACACCCCTTCTTCATTTCCCTCTTTACACTCCAGCAGTCATCAAACCACTTGCACTACTCCCCCAGTCTGTATGTACATAATTTTCTTACGGTCCTGCCCCAAAGTTAAGAGGAAACTTACCTAGAACCTATCAAAGCCTTTTGTCCACTGACTAGATCTAAGAACAGAAGTTCAGGGATGATGAGTAGGGAAAAGCAGAATTGAAGCACTCTGTCATGCAGGAAATCACAGTAGAGACTGAGAATATTCTTCTACAAGGAATCACACTTCCTCGCAAGGGTAGTCATTTGTAGAGGACACTCCTTCACCCCTTCTAAGGCGGCTGTATTAAATTATTGTAATTTCTTTTTGTTCTACAACTCTGCATTAGAATTGTGTTAGGAATTCTTTTTAAATATTCATATCATTTGCCAAAGAAAATTCCCATTAATGCAGAAGTCATAAGCTCTATTGAAAGTGATGCTCTCTTTCACGGGTCCTCATTTTTCAAAAAACATGCAAAACTACATAACAACCAAACTAACAAACAGTATTTCATCACTTTTCTTTCATTTTCAATAATTCATAGTGCTAATATTTACTCTATTACCTGTGCAGCATAAATATTAATGACATGCCACTACAAACTTTGAGTACCTTCTGACTAGATCAACAACAGAGAACTCTTGCCCTTGGCCTAAAGACAAAAGATTGTCACTGTGATTAATAACAAAAGTGACAAAACCTTGTAAGTGCAATCAAGAAACATATTATTCTAGAGAAACAATTCACTACTTCCTAAATGCATTTCACAAAGGCCTGAGATGTGTTTAAAAGAAATCAGAAAACCCACCCTGAAATTACTGTATTGCATGGAAGCTTTTGCAATCTTTTGACTGCATTGCAATGTTCCAAAACCTCTATGTCTCATATTTAACAGGCTTTCCATTTTGCATGTTTAATGTTACAATGCACTAGTAAAAATGAAGGTTACGTCCCAGTTTCCCTGAATGATTAATTTCAAGATCCTTTTAGAGGAAAGAAAATTTAACTCTTATTTAAGGGGGTAGAATGGAATGCACTGTGCTGTCAGACTACACACCCCTAGTTCTCCCTGAATGCAAAGCAACACTCATTTAGATTTCATAGAATTAATCTACTCAAAACTTTGAAAATTCTGATGACACAAATCTGTTAACACATTGAAAAGGTTCTTGCACTTTCCTAATGTTACTGTTACTAATAATGCTTTATCTAAACCCGCTTTAATGCCCAAAAGTCTACTCAGTGCTGTTCAGCCTCTTGATGAGCTAAGGTTAACAGTCCCACTGTGCTTACACAAAAATAGGTAATGAAAGTAGGAACCTGCAACTTGGTGTTCTTTGAAGAGTCATAAGTATCTGGTGAGAGATTGTCACTGTGTATAAGCAAAGACATTCTGAACTCCTGGATTCTGAACTAATACTTATTCTACTTAATACAGACAGCTCCTCCCCACTCCACATACAATTTTCTCCGTTTACTTCAGGAAAAAAAATGGGCACTTATTTTTTTTTCTGCCCATTCCATTGGGAAGCTATAAATCTTGAAATGCACTTCTGACACCTTGGCAACTATTGACACTATTAACTGGGGGCTGCCTGGGATGGGCAGAATTCTATCATCTCTCTTATCCACAGCCATCAGGAAGAACTCAAAAACCAAATCAGATATTTAGTAGCAGATGAGTGAAATGTAGTGTTTTGGCAACCTTCACCAGCCTTTGTTCTTCAGTTCTGTTCAGCTTTTCTCTCCTGTGTTTGGCTTGCTGATCGAAGTCCAAAATGTGAGGGCTACAGTACCCCTAGTTTAACAATCAAATGCAAAGATCAAAAGCAGCCCTCATTTTTACAAGCACACACGCACTGTCTTAGTCAACAACCATATACATCCCTGGGAATCTAAATTAGATTCAAAGGGCAGGAGAGAGAAAATTAGTGGTAAGTCATTTCCACCCATTCCAGCAGAGATAGCCACAAGTTGTGGCATAAGCAATAAATTATATACTATGAAATTTCAAAGAACCACAGTCAATAAACATGAGATTCCAGTGTTTGTTTGCTTGTTTACTTTGGCCTTTATTTAATTACTACTCTGTATATAAAACAATTTTCATGAATTGCTCAATCATATGAGCAGCATATCTAGACCCATGTCAGGTAGAGAAAGACATGTGCCCCAAACATGTACAGGGGAGCTCACTTTGAGCAGATAGAAAGAGATAACCAGTGCCATCCTCTAACATCACTTAGCATACAGATTTAAAACCCAGCAATTCAGACGTGATCAAGAACTACTTTACCACAAGGACAAGACTTTTTTCTTTACTTCCCTGTCATTTATAAACTGTCCATAACAATGGTCCTTTCTGGTTCTGAGAACCCATCAGTAGCCCTCCCATCCACCAAATCTGCAGAGTTATCTATGGGGTCAGTGTTTGATAGCTTTTCTAATAATGTCAGTTCAACTCCGATCCTTTTTTTCACAAGGACTTCTTTTTTTTTGCTTTATGCAAACATTGTCTCTTTATTGCTAGAGAGACTGCTTTTCCTCTCTTTAACAAAGAGGAAATAGAACATTTCTGTTTAAAGGGACCTAGAGTGATGATCTAGTCCCCCTGCCTGATCAATTCAAGGCTGACCAAAAATTAGTGTGATAGTAAGGGCATTGTTCAATTGTCTCTTAAATACTCACAGGCTGGGGCCATCCACACCTCTCTAAAACGCCTGTTCCAGAGTTTGTCTACTCTCTTGGTAAAGAAATGCATCCAAGCCTTTCCTTGTGCATCTCTGAACCATTCCCACGCGTCCCATCACTGGATATCAGGGACAAGAGATCCACTATTGTAGTCCTGAGTTTCATGCCTGGGAAAGAACCCTTCCAAGATCAAAACATGCCAGGCATGAAACTCAAGACTACACACTACGGGGAGAAGACAACAGCTTGGAACAAATGAAGAAAAACATTAGAAAGTGCAAGATGTCCAGTAATCAACCATGGAGGAATAAGATGTTTAGGTGTTTAGATCACATTCCCGCCCTCCTTCCCTGCCAAAAGAAATTGAGAGAATAGAGCAGAGCTCCCCAGCTGAACACACAGGTCCTGAGTCAGAGCTCATACTTAAAGAGAATGATATACAAAACAATTTCTATAGAAATTTGGAGACTTAGCGTTATCACAATCTTATCATAAAGCAGGATGGATCACTCAATATCTTCTACAAAAGAGCCAAGAAAAAGAAGCCCTAGCCTAGTTTACCATTTAGTGAATATCTGAATGAGTATCACACGAGGATCAGATCATTAGGGGAGGAATAAGGACAGTTTCTATTGAACCACCCAAGGCTATTTAATTATTTATAACCTCCTTGATTACTTGTGAGAGGGGTCAAATCACTTTTGTAACACATGATTTTTTTATATCATTTTTCAGCTGGCAAGGTAAATGATTATGGCTTTTTCCCTCCAGCTCCAGATGGGCTATAGTTGTTAATGTCTGTTATGTTAATAGAGTATGCAATATTAAGGAATATAAGATATTTATAACAAGTTATAACAGAGCTATGACCCAAACAAATCAGATATAAAATTTTAATGAATTGGTCCCTCAGTCTATTAATTTAGTTGTAGGGTAAAAAGCTAGCAAACATATTTTCTCTCTCAGGCACTACAACTGGAGAAAAGCATTACCCAGGGTCAAACTCTGTTGCACACTACTAAAAGAAAAGAGTATGTCTGAAAGTGAGAGAGAGTTTAACTTCAGGAAGATTTCTTACTAACCTCACTAATTAGAAACAAAAAGTAGAACTACTTTTTCCACAAGTTGTTTCTCTATGTCATACAGTGTTGGCAACACACATATATTAGAAACCAAGAATCTGAAAACAGAAAAAATATGGATTATTGATGGATTTGCCATTATTTGTAATGGAGTAATATATGCACAATGGCAATGTTTTTAGTTTCTTCTGGAAACCAAGTAATGCCTTTTTGCATACCTGCATACATGCATGTGTAAACACTTACTGGGTTACTCATTCCAAGGAATATTGGTATACATTCTTAAAAATTCCTCCAGACTTTAAAAACTGCTTAGAAAGTGTACCATTGTTTTTTCTAGGAAAAAAAGAAATTCAACTTCTGTAGAATTTTTCTACAGCATTTTTATAAAGGTCTTCTAGAAAACACCTGAAGAAATTAATAGTGATTAAAAAATATATTATATAGATCATACCTTAAACCCTAATCTATTTTCTGAATCAATCATTTAGGGGAGTTTTGTCTGAGTTTTTTTAAGAGTTGGCTTACCATCTTATGTCCAAGAATATGTAATAGTTACACACAAATTCAGTTACCTAACAAATATCAGTCCAACTATGTGGCTTGCAGTTACGTAAGTCTCCAACCCAGATGTTTCATGTTGCTCCTCTCTTTCCATCTCCTTCACTTTTATATTCAAATTTCTCATTTCATCTTTACTTGACTCAATTACCCTTCATGATAATCTGCCCATACTTATCTATATACCCACTTAATTAATAGCACTGCCATTGCATTATGACTCTCAGAAATGTTACATTGGAAAGTGTTGGAGGTTATTTAATTACACAGCATTAACCATTCATTCCCATGATAATTATATTCCTGTGCATCCCCATGCCCACATAAATAAACACAGAGAATTTGATTCTCTCCTTTCACTGGCCCTTGAACACAAACATCAGTGCTGCATAACTGAAATCAAATTGATCCTGATCTCTCCAGTTCAGCCACTGCAAGGGGTGTCAGGACCGCATCACACCCAGGTCTGTGACTCACCTGCACCAGCCTGGTGCTTCTAACATCCCAATGCCTTCAGAGCAGCTCTGCACGGCTGCCAGGGCACAGCGCGCCTGGCACTCACCTGCAAGGCCTCACGCAGACTCTACAGCAGTACAAAGTAAAAGCTGCATCAGCAAAAGCTTACCCAGAGAGTTGTGCCTCAGTTTGCCTTGTTGTTTTGGGTGCTTTTTCACAGAAACTATGTTCGTTATGCAGGCAACATTGGCAGAATGTCACATCCAGACCAAAATGGCTTTTGCCTTTTCTTCATGATATTCTAGAAACACAGCACATTATACTTTATAGTCTAATATATTTGCTGTCCTTTGTGATTCTTGGCCATCTCCAGGATTTTAATTTTTTTATGTTTCAATTGCCAAATAAACCATTAAAAGCTCCACAAAAATGAATATAAATGTGCTAATAATGCATACTCCTCTACATTACAGAATAACTTACTTTTACTACAGTTCTGCTTTGTGTAGGTGCAATAAAAACAGCATCTTGGCATTTTATATTCACACTCTTTCAATTATTTTAATACCATTAATTAAGTTTTAAGTTTACAAGTTAAGTGTTGTTTACTTTTCTGCTTGCCAACCTGCAAATACAATATCAAATCTGAGAGTCAAGCTAGGTCATCTTCTGCCTCATGAACAACAGCCAACAGAAGCTGAATCTCTCAGCTCTTTGCTAAACATGGTCTGTGGAAATTCACAGAGGATTTCCCAGTTGGGAACACTATGCTAGAGATTCCTGTTTGGAGAGAACTAGAAAGGCAAGGGGAAACCTCTAACATCTACTTTTTTACTTAGTCAAAAACGTATTAGATACCATGCTTTACAAGATTTGGAAGCCTTGTGACTGCTTTCTGTGAAATAATTGCTTATTGATATCTCTGCTCTGTCTCCCATTTCTCTTCAAGTATTTCCCCAAGAACACAAAGAATCAATCCCCAGTGCAATCAAGTAAAAATCTTCTGAGAAACGCTTGGAAACAATCTCTCAGTCACTTAACATGGAGAAGGTGTTTTGGGGTGTGGGGTAGATCTATCCTTATTTGTACCTTATAATGACAATTTATGAATTTTTTTTCCACCATAATATTTGGAAAAAATATGAGAATGGGGGAATTTCCAGCCAACAAATTTTGTCAGTCAAGCCTGTTGTCTGGATGTTCCACCTCTAACCCCTACCTTGGTAAAAGTTTAATTCAGGATGCCAGGATCCAGCTGTAAAGAGATGAAAAGGGAAGAGAAAACCAGAAACTAAGAAACATGGCAGGGCTCTGGCTCATGTTTTAAAGCCTGCTACATTACAAAGAAGGCCTCTTTGGAGAAGCTTCTGGCAGCAGCCACAACACAGATGCATAACATGACCAGCAAGGAGAACATTCCCCTCTACTCAGCACACTCCCTGTCCCATGGCACACAGGACCAGGCTTAGAGCATCACACCTCACTCAGCTGCTTCCACACAAAGAGAGAGCAGGCAGTCAAAAGTCACCCTAAAATAAAATACTCAGGAGGAATGATGAAAATATGTTCCTCAGGAAAAAAACAGAGCATCTTGGCTCACACTGGGGCTGAATTGATAAAATTACACACCCCATGGTAAATGTAGGAAATTTTAAAGTATCTTCTAAAATCAATTTCTCTCCAAAAAATATAATAGAATTCAAAACACTGCTTATATTTCATAAACAGTTTACTGCAAACACAAATATTTTTTATCAGATTACACAGTTTATCCTTCACTCTGCAGCAAGACATTTAGCAAGGAAAAAATTAATTTTGTCAATGATGAAACTACAAAAAAAACAACCAGTTGCTTTAAAAATCTCATTAAAAATTTTATACCATGAAGTAGCAGAAAGGGAAAACATCTGGATGACAATTTAATTTATCTACTGCTTTCTATCCATTAATCTCAGGGCCTTTGAAATCTACTATAAAGTTCATCCCCAGATATTAAGTATTATAACAGTCATTTTGCTGAGAGGTAAGCTGAGATACAGAGATTTTTATTTTTTTTTAATGTCACAAGTCTCTAAAGAAAAAAAGGGAAAAAATACGTCAAGAAAAAAGCAGAATGAAATCAACAGTTTCTATTCTCTTAGCTATCCCACCACACTCTCCCTCAGCTTTATCTACGTGAAACAAAAAGGTATTTGAAATTGTCCTCAGAAAATTACAAAATGATGCGTGCAGAGCTGCTCCTGCCATTCCTTGTTCTCTTCCCAGTCACACAAGTACTAGACCTGCCACCACTAAGTATATAAAGGCTGCATGATCTGTACTGGTTTCAACAACGAGAAAATCTTCCCACTGAGAAGATCCTTCCAAATTACAACAACCTTTTTTCTTTTCTTTTTTTGTAAGTACTACCAAAGAAAGCCAGTATACCTTCAGATCTGCAACCACCTCTGCATGACAACGCACACAAATACTTCTCATATCTAAAAGCAACTACCCACATGCACAAAGCTAAGTCACACTATAAACTTTACATAAAGAAATAAAATTTTTGTTGCTTTTATTATGTTAGTAAAACACTGAAGAACTTCAGGACTGTTCCTAATGCCTGAAGACTTAGTTCTCAGGGAACACAAAATGGGCAAGGAATCCTGTTTGTATAAAATTTTCAGTATAGGTACACAAAGATTTCCAACCTCTTTTCAATAAAATGCATGACATAGCTAACAATTCAATAAAAACTCCTAAAATGTTTCCACATTAGGCATGAAATACTCATGTACTAATCAGAAGCTGAGATCCACAGTGGCTGCCCAGGAATGCCAAATCCTACACCTGACACTGCCTTTCCTCCATCATCCCAAGCCAGGGAAAACCCTGATCACTTGGCCTCTAAACTTCCCCTCTCTGTGACTGCTGGGGTATGGAATAAGGATATAAAAATAAAATACTCTTTTCTCTTTTTTCCACTCAGCACTATCACTCACATAACCAGTACCTGCTAGATTTAGGTTTAATCCTAATTATGAGCAAACAAACAGCCACAATCTGAAAAAGTAATTTCAACATATTAATACTCATTAGCTCAACAGAATCCATTCTCTTTTCTCAAAAAAATAAAAAAATAAAAAACAATTTAAAAATTAAAAAATAAAAAGAACGAGAAGTCTAAAGACTATGGGGTTTCTTAACAGCTTTTTTCACACTTTACCAGAAAAGAGTACAATGCTACAGAATATTTAATTTTAAAAAGTTTTTTTGTGGAAAAATGGTAAAGAAATTCTACATTTAACAGCAGGGGAAAGGATTTAGCAGCTGTATGGCACCTGTTTCAAATAACCATCATTTGCAGCAATACAACAGATTTTTTTATTTTACCTTGATGAAGTAATCCAAACCTTTCTGGACTGTACACTGTTGAATTTTGGATTAAAGCATTACAGTTATAACTTTTTGTTCAGATATACAGAAGACAGTGAGACTCATTTTCAGTTTTCCATGCACCAGAAAGCTTGGTAGAGTTAAAGAGTGCTGGATAGAAATTCAGGCTAGAAGTAAGTCACAGAAACATGGCCTTGCTTGTGTACAGTCGACTACAGTGCATGTATACAGTGCAGCTCTTTGTATTTAGAGACCATAATTATGTTTTATGAGCATGACAAGTCTGCTAAAAAGCTGATTTTTTCCTTTAAGAAAAACAGACACATTTTCCTTCTGAGCAGGTTGCTTTGCTCATTTTTTATACAGCCTTGCAGCCCATCATGAGGGTACTGTATGATTAAATACAAAGTGATAGTTCTCATTTCTCTTGTTTACAGTGACGACACCACTTTTTAAAAAACAGTTGACTTGTGCTTTACATCACTCTTTCATTAGCTCATCTTGCTCCTCTAGGTTACCCTAGCCATTCATCACCCTGAATTGCATGCAAAAAATACTCCTAAAGTCATCTGATTTTCTATCTTCTTATCATTTCCCAGCTTCCACTACAAAACATGGGAGGTTATTCTTTTAACTATTAAGGGGACAGAAGGGGAGGGAAAACATGGGCTCAATTCTGGTTCTAACGAAATCTTTCATTCTTCTTACCATGTATGGGAATCACCAAATATTTTAAGATATTTGTTTACAAGTGGCTTGTATGATAGAAAATCACAAGAAGTTAAAAATTATCTCAAGGGATAGATGTACTTCCATCTGAAACCTATTTCTGTAGCCTGTGTTAGACCTGAAAAGGGTGAGCTCCGTGCTCTGACCCTTCCTGGCCACTCCAAAGCTCTTCAGCAGGGCAGCTGCTGGCAGAGTCAGACTGCAGAGCGCAGCCTCACCTCTCAGGCAGCCACTGCCACACCATCATCTTCCCCACCAAACAAAACAAACCCTCTTGAAGGCCCTATTCATCTTAATAAACAGTACTGAACAGCGAGCTGCTTCCAACCGTTTGAGCTTTCTGAAAGCATGTCATAAAATGATCCAACTGCCCACTGATGCCTCACCCTTGCAGATGAGCTATTTGACACCTACCCTGGTAACCCATGTAATCTCACCTTTCTACAGAACTGGTTTTAGTTCATGCCCAGCCTTTTCCTCCTAAAGTGTCTTTATTAAAGGGAGGTTTTAATGTTATTTGTTATAAAGGTATTATAAAGGTAAAATATTTCAGGCAGCACTATGACTAACATTAAGAAAATACTGAGCATATACACCATTGATTCCAGTCAGGCTAGCTTGCAAGAGACAGAACATGTTTGCAAAAATCAGCAATGTCTAACAGAAATAAAAACATCTTTTCCGCCAGTGTTAATAAATGATGCATATTGCCTCTGTCAGCAAGCTGTATTTTCTCCTTTTAAACTTTTATAACATTCAAAAAGATATCTAAAATGTAACTCAAGTTAGAATAAATGATGGGCCAAGGAAAATAGTGACTATAGGCAATATGGTGACTTGAAGCTCATCACAATGATGACTGCCTAAACGCAGTATTTTAAAATTTTAAAATTCAAGTGTTCTGTAACTGTTGCATATTTTTCACACTTTCAACAGCATACATTTTTAATGTGTTTAGCGATTCCATAGTAATTAGAAAAATATAATTGAAAGTTATGGGATAAGTTAATTTGCATCAAAGTAACTAAAGATTTCTATAGATTTTGCATTGTCAGTTTTTTCCAACAACATTATTCTACGTTTCTGGTAACATTTGGGTAAACAAAACCACACACATAGGGAGGTGTTGCGCAATGCTGTCCCGAGGGAGACGCAGTGATCACCACGGAGTCGAAGCGGGAAAAGAGGAAGTTTAATTTTTTCTACAACTTATACAGATTTCTAAAAAGGAGACCAGATTGGAAGACTGAGGTTCAACCTCTTCAACTCCACTGGTTTTAGAAAGTGTCCATCAAGATTCCTTTCACAGAAAGAAATCCAAAAACATGATAACAGTTCTGTTAACATTACTTTGTTTACATGAAATTTCTGACTCCAAGGCTGAAGACTGGAAAACAAGGTGACAGGGAGGAATAAAGGATGGACCAGCCTATCTCTTGCTGAGTTCATACAGCCCCTACAGATGCACTTACCAACTATATAATGATCTTAATAGTGCCTATATTTGCTGAATTATATTTCTCTTCCAAGGATATACACATTGAAATAAAAATGTATTAAATGTGCCTCTTGAGTTTTCAGACAGATATATCAGTTACATTAATTTTGACCATATTTAGAGGAAAAAAACCACCAAAAAGTTATTTTTATTTGTTGCTCTTAAGGAAACTTGGAGTCAACATCAAAGGGCACTTTGATTTGTTTGAAAGTTGTAAATGATCCATTTCCAGATTTTGTAAAGTTGGTGTGCAATCTGTGAATACTTGTGCCATAATGGAGAAGGAAGGCTCTTCAGCTTCACATGTCAATGCTGTAAACATGCAAATCTGGAAAATATTTCCCAAGCAGGCAGCCATGTGTAAAATTTACAGAACCTGTCATGAAAGAACTGCAGCTGCAGAAGTGCAAACTTCTCACTGCATCTTGAAGAATCCAGATGGGGGGATGTGAGATGTATTTTTTTTTCCACCATGGAGGGTTCCAGCTGGATTGAGTTGTTGGTGCCATCAATTTTTAAAGCAACACTTCACCAAATAATGAAACACTGATTATCCAATCACATACAACAGAACAGAGGAATCTCTTTAGAAATAAAAGAGAAAAAAGTCTGAAGCTAATTACACCAGTATGTGAAAGACTGTGGGCTAATTTATGACCATTTTGCAACATGTCCAGATGTCACTGTGCTGAGACCACCAAAGTTACATTACATGAAACCGAAACCAAGAAAAAAGTAAGAAAGAATAACAGTTCAGAATTAAACAGCAATCCAGACATGCTATTGAAAAGCAAAAGGTAGAAATCTGATATTTGAACTGTATAGATATACTATATATTCATATTGTGTATGAGAGAATACATACAAACCTGTATGTATGAGATTATATAGAATATTTAAAGACAATCCCACTCAGCCACAAAATCACATTCGCTTCACAGTCCTTCTATGGGATCTTAGGAGGAATAAAATTTTGAGCACCTCTTCACCACTGTGCTTCCATCACTGCAGAGAAATGGGAGGGTAAATTCATGTTCCTCCCTTCCCAATAATGAAGCCTTGGCCACCCCAGCATGTCTGAGAGGACACCACCATGAGTTGCTATAATTAGACACAGAATTCTGGGAAGAATGGAGAGGAGTGATAAGCACACCCCACCCATTTTATTGCACACTAACTGCTCATCTTTTCAGCTCATCTTCTTTGAAGATGCCAGGAAATAAGAGACAGATATGCATCAAAAACCTTTTTTTATGCTTGTAGCATCATTGTACCACACTACCCAGCAAAGCTCAGTGCAGTAGGAAGATATACAAATTGAGTTAATTCTCAGTTGAGATAAGCTATCACAACCACAATGTTGTTTTACATAAGTGAGAATGTTGTTGAAAAAACACCAAGCAGTCTTAAATAAAAATCATTATTAAACCACATACCTGAAAAGATACAATTGTCAAAGTTAAACCCATGACCTCCCTACAATGATTCAGAAAAGGTCTGGTCTTTTGATTTAAGTTCATCCCCTGACGCTGAAGCCAATTGTGGGAGATCATCTGTGCCAACCATCTTTTAAAATCTCCACAAAACCACGCAGCTTTTGCTTTCTATTTATAGATATATTAAAACTTCTTAGGATATATTTAAAAAGGACATGTATAAACTACCAGATGGCACAGAAAACAATGACAATTTGATGAATATAGAAATCAATGCAACTATTTCTACCACCACCAGTATGTAATATTTGTGATATGCAACATTTTGGTATAATAATATACACTACTTCAAAATGAAATCTGCACTTAAATGCCAATATCCTCTCCTTCTGGCTTCTCACTTTATGACACTAACATAGGATCTCATTCACCAAGCCAATTGAAATTTTAATAAAAGAAAGCTGGAGTTTCTAATAAACTCCCGCAGTGAGCGGATAATACTAAACATCTTTAGCAGCATGCTGTTTTTTATTATTATTTTAGCTGTATATTAATATGCTAGTATTTGTAAACTCTCTAGTGTCACCAGATTTATTTCAAAAGGCTTCTCTGCATTATTCTTTTGTGAAAAACGTGTGTGACAATGAAATAATAATTTCAGTGGGTCTTTACTATACAGATGTATAAACTGAAGAAGAAAATACATCTTACCTTAAAAAAAGACACTTTCAGTATTACTTATTTGCCATTTGGGAAGATGGTACATTCAATTTTCTTGTTGAGGGTAAAATTTTAACAGGAAGTCTGGCAGAGTTCACTGTGTGAAGATTTACTACCAATTTTGATACAGATAAACACACATGCTTTGTCCTGCCTCAGTGCTGCCTGCACAGCCAGGAGAAATGTGCACAGGATACAGTGTCCAAGCACTAGCCAGGACCCACCAGTGTTTGCACACTGTATCCTGTGCTCCCAGCCAGCAGCAGGACAGGTAGTTTAAAGAACAATTGCTTTAAGCATTTTTTCAGACCTCATCAGCTTTACTAGCAGCCCTACAAATGCTTCCACCCACAGAGAGCACTGGAAGGCATCACAGCCTAGACTCAAGGTTTTTCTTTCCATCCTGGCAACAAAGCTTTTTCCTATGGGATCCAGGCTACTGGTGTGCTCAGTCTCCTTTCCTGTCCCATAGGCTTCCAGGAGTTTAATGCCACTGGCATTAGTTGTTGCAATAGAACCACTAAAGCCTTTGAAATCGATCCCAAAATGGCTCTTTGTCCTCAGAGAACATAGGGTAAGACATCTAGGAATCAAATTCTCTCCTCTTTTGAGCACAAAAGTATGTCTACAGTGCTTAATTCAAGCAGGTTGCCTCAAGTATTTGTGTGGCAAATCAATTAGCAGCATGTTTAACAACATATATATAAAACCTTGTACTAATTTTCATAGATATTAAATTTAGCTTTCAGATGCTGAAAACACACATATGCAACTTTCTTATCTCATTTCAGGATAATAGCTGTAATTTTCAATGACAAAAAACAAAAATTAGTTATTTGATTCCTAAACTGCCTGTACACTACCATTAATTTATTACCTCTTTCATTTTACTAGTTATGTTCTCAAACTCCACAGTGCACAAACATTAATTTGAACAGTCACCTACCCTTAAAATGACAAAGTTTGTATTAATTTTGGCAACTTCAAAAAAAAAAATGCATTCATTGGCTTGTAAATGAAATGTATTCATAGGAAAAAATTCCTCCCATACGCTGAACCAGCTCATCATTAACATTCAAGGAATGTGAACACGGGCTTCATAGAAAACCATTAAAATATAAGGCAGCTTTCAGCCTATTTTAAGAATTTCAGAAGAAATTTTGCATTCTCTTTCCCATCATGCCATGGTGATGCCAGGCTGCATTTCAAATAAAATGACAATGAAATCATTTCAATTCCATGCAATGTGCAAAAAAAAAAAAAAAAAAAGTCAATTTTTCTCTTGGCAAACTGAAGTCTGAAGTAATTAAGCACTGCTGTGTGGGTGGCAGCTTCTTCTCTGAAGTCAGCCTGAGATAATTACCATGTTAAAGTCAAAACATCATGTGCTGCGCTGATAGATAGATGGATGGAGAGATTGGGCATCTATTAAATGATCCATTTTGTTGTGCTCCCTGGGAAATGTGGCATTGATGCCAATTAAAAATATATATTCCAAGCGAGTATTTCTAAGAGACAAAACTTTTATTCAGTAAATTGAATTTATTATTTACTGATCATGAGGTACTTAAATACATAAAAAATCTGGACAGATAAAATCTAGGAGGAGAATTATATACTTTATGAAGTTTACAAACGCCTCATTACCCAATTACCACAGTCACAAGATGTGCTCTATAGCAACACTTTTAACTAAGAAACTAAGTTATTTCCCTTTCAACAAAAAATTCCCTAAATAAGGTGGAAACACAACAGACAAAACAAAAATCATCTAAGTCTTCTAAATTTACATATATTCTATGGTATGAAAAAAGGTCTCTCTCAGTGTTAATAATAAATTCTCCCTGAGCATATATTTATAATTAAATGTCTTCAAGTCTACATTTTTGGTGTCAGAAAAATAAATGGACCAAAACTAAGGCATACCAGCAATGATTAATTGGTGCTATTTGTTGAGATGCCTCACAGCGAGGCTTAGCATGATAAAAACACCAAAAGAATTCCACATGTAACAAGTTTTACACACTTATTACCAACACTGTCTTTAGTGCCTACTCCTGTCACTCCAACAGTGAAATGTTTCCACTATTAGGATGCAAAGGAAATGCTTCCTCTAAAATTTAAAGGGAATCGTTTTTATGCATTGGATTTGGATTTCATTTGCAGTGATTTCAGAGCACATCCACCTGCACCAATACCAATTTAGGTGCTATTGGAACACATTTGTGTCGTGCTTTAATAACCAAGGGCTAAAGGCAAGGGTTTGTTATCAGAAGCATTACAAAAGGAGACAACTTTCCATTCTGCCTACTCTGCAGGTTATGTTTGATCTCATTTAAGTGCTTTGAATAAGATTTACTCTTCACTGTTGCTATAATAAAGGCCACAGAACTGAAACTGTGTCTTTTTAAAACTAAGGATAGGAATTTCTGAGACTCCGAAGAAGTTTTTTCATATTCACCAAACATAAATGAATGTTATAAGAAAAAACGTGTGCATTGATAATAGAATGCTGATGTTTTCTCAGAAAGAAATGAAAACAATCAATATTTCATCTCTGATAATAGATTTAGGTCTTGCTCAAAGCACCTTGCTCAAGGTACTCAGATTCCAGAGAGGCCAGCATTTGAGTAAGCCCAGTATTTGTGTTACTGTTGACAGAAAACTCTGACAGACAATCTTAAGACCTTTCTGTTTAACAGATTTAAGCTAAAATCCTAGGCTGAGTGAAGCTTTAAAATTATCCTGAGAAAAGTTTAAGAATCTGCAAGGGCTCAGTCTCACAGCAACTATAATCCAAATATATGATTTGCAGCAGCAGAATTTATTCAGAGTTCACATTGTATTTTCAACAGACAATTTTCAATACCAGCATAATTCAATTTTTAATGTCTGTATAAAGCATGTAGCTTTCATCATACTAACATGCTTTCCTAGCTCTTAGGAGATATTAAGCACAACAGCACAGAGCTGTGAGAATTAAACAGAATCTACATGTTAAAAAAAAAAAAAAAAGGAAAATGGTTCTGTAAGATAATATAATGGGGGGAACATCACACCCAGCCTCAGACTTATCAAAATCTCTGTCATTCTCCATAAACACAGCAGTATTGACATCAGGCCTCTTGAAAATAATCCTGTACCATCCTATAAATGCAAGCACAGATATTATCCAGTTCTTTTCAAAGGAATGCTACTAAATCAAGCTTGAACCCTGGCTGCACATCACATCTACCTGTCTCCCATCTGGGGCTACACAGGTACTGGGATGGTGGGAGACCAGAGAGTGCACAGACCACTCCCCAGCTCAGGTGTGCAGAACAGACCAGGAAGAAGCCAAGTTTGCAAAGCCCAGAGCAGTGTACAGTGGAGACACAGATCTGGACAGCTCTAAATCAGAGAACTACTTGCTCTCTTGAACAGGCTCGTTTTCTTTTTCTTTATTTTTTTCAATAAGCACAGTTATTCATCAGTTACTTGAAGGGCTATATTCTTACATGATTTTAGAACAAATGTAATATGCATTTGCCAAATCATCACCAGGATCTTTACAGTTCCTGCACAAGTCTTAGTTCCTACAGCATTCTGCCACTGAAATGTCTTTTTTAAATGCAGAAACATTTTCAATTTGTAGAGAAGGACACCAAGGCTCAAAGAAATAGGATAATTTGTCAACTGTCGCAAAAGAAAAGTCAGTACACGAAGCAGGCAGACAGCAGAAGTGTCCTAAATACCAACATCCATGACCTCTTCCAACCTTAGGTCAGGGTTCCTTCTCTCATTTATCCACCTGACACCCCTCAACAGTCACACCAGCTAAGTGAACATCTCAGCAGATTCAAAGATCTCTGTGAGTGTTGCAGAGCACACAGACATGTAACTTCCTCAGCTGCCACAGACACAATTTTACTTTATTCTGTCTTACAGTGCAACACCTTTTAGCAGAGGACAACTTCACAAAGCAGAGAATTTTTCAAAAACCCAGGGCTTATTTTTAACCATGAGAGTGGAAATTCAGGACAAGTAACAGGTTACCAGGTACTAACTTGCCTCTAGCATGTAATTAACCATTTCAGTGTTGAATAACAGATGAGAAATGTAAGGCAACAGATGTTGCATGTCAGGGCTGAAGACCAAAAAAAATTCACCTGCAAATTAAAGCAGAAGACCAAAAGCACAATATGCATGGCAAGAAAAAATGAGAACTTCAACTGAATGTACTTTTACAATAACCAACACTGTACATTATTAGTTCTATTTATAATAGAAACACTACAGGTGCTCATGAGAGTGTTACTTTGTTATGTTACTTGCAATTATGTTTTGTTGTAACCCGTAAATCTGTCAAAACAAAGAAAGCAATTAGGAATTTCCACATGAACAGACAAGGCTGCTCCTTCCCACACAAATGGCGCAAGTAAACACCTTAACCCATGTGCCTGGTGGGGATTAGGCACCAAAACCTCCTCCCGCCTACCGCTGCCAAGTTTTGTGCTGCTCCATGTGTAACACTTTTATGCCAATTATCAAATGAATGGATTTGCAGTTACAAATAATCTGCATATTAAATAGAAACTTTAGTACAGACTAAGCAATAAGAGATGTACAAAAAAAAATTTAAAAAAAATGAGGGAGGAACATATGCATATTACAGAAAATCTATGGGCAAGAGGTAGCTGGGAGGAAAATGTCTTGAGGGGAATCTGAGGTAGAGTAAAAGGTCTGTTGCCACCACTATCCCTCTCATGGACAAAGTCCCTGTTTGTCCTTGCTGTCAGCAGCTGGTTCTTCTCCATTTGCAACTTTCAGGGGAGCGGCAAGGGGAAGAGCAGCGAGAAGTGGCCATATGGCTCCCAGCACATCAAGCATCAGTGAGCTCCTGATGGCAAGCTGCAGGGATGGCAAAGTGGCCAGCTCGTGGGTTCTCTGCCATACAGACAAAATGCAATATCCTAGCAGCCCAGCTGCAGAAACGGAAAAGTGATTATTTTGTATTGACAAAAAATAATACATATGAAAACGTGTGCAAATTTTAAAAACCTGACAGCCTGGAAGTGGGGAAGGCAAGGGGCTTGAAAGCAGTAAGAGGCCAGGTACAGAGGGATAAAGAGAAAAATGTTGTTTTGCATCCATTTCCCAGGTATTTTTGGAAATTGCAGTTATCAGACAGAAATACACAGCCAGGTGGAATGGGTAGTTCCATCCAGTTTAGAAAGGTCCATATTAGTTCGGTCAGTCAAAGTTTTCATTTTATTAAAAAAACCCTGGACTCCATACAATTTATTTCTTACAATTAGCAGTTAAAAATCTCAATTAAGCAAGCATTTCATTTTGATGACTATAATTTAGCTTTTCCCTTGCCATAAATAAGGTAAGTGCTCAGAAATGTTTAGAAGTACTGTATCTTTTGTATAGTACAAGGCACAATGTTTGTATTCTTGAAGACAGAGTGACATCTAAAGGGATTCTGAAATACTCAAATCTTGCACACAGAATCCAAACTGACAAAGTCAAGGGCATGTCATATTTTTGAAAACTGATGAGTTTTCAGGTTTGCTGTGGTTGATTGTCCCAAGTAACCATGAAAAGAGGATCAAATTCCAATTTTAATGACATGCCTCAGGGTGCCCTCAGGACAACTGCCATTTTTATCTTAGATTCTGCAGGTCCTCGGTGAACAAAAGAGGGAAATCAGCTTTGAATTGATTCCTTGCACTGTTGTCAAAAGTAATCCAACTCTTCTAAATATCTATATCCTAATATATTTTCTTACGGCAGCTCTTACTAACCTGAAGTATTAAGAGAGCAGAATATGTAAATGGCATTTTTAGCTGCCAATTCTCCAAGCAGATCTCATGTTCCCTAACCAATAGGTATTATAACTGGAGTCCTTCATAGCTGGAACCTCTCTCCAGTACACTCACACACAAAGAAAAATCAAAATACGGTATCTATAGCTAGTTTTGGGAGCCAGGGTGGTATTTTCATGCATACAAATACTTCTACCATATGTTAGAAATATTCCTTAAATTATATCATTCTGTATATATTCCTGAAAAAAAAAAATTAGGAATAAAAAAATCAACCTTGGTTCATAATATCAAAGACAACAGTGCAGCAGAAATGTACAGTCTGCATGTGGTAATGATGAGTTAGGTACCTTTACAATGGGCCTTTATTTCATTCTCCTGTTAAGCATCTTCCTGAACTCACTAACAGGAAAAAAAAAAAAAATCCTACATTAAAAACATATTTACCCCTCTTGAGCTGAAATCATAGTAAACTCTTGTGAATTTCTTTGCAGGAACTTGTTCCAATGAACCATTTAAACGTGGCTCAGCAGCAAAGCTTAAGAAGTTAAGATGACTTAACTTTTTCTGGCTAAAATGAATTTACCTCAGCTTTGAAGACATGTATTTACTAAAGGAGAAAAAAACATAGGTATTTCATCAGCAAAAAAAATGGCCATAGCAAACTTATGTTAAGACAACAGCACAGAAAAGAGCTCTAAAAACTTGTTCAAAAGAATCTACTGTGTATCAGTTGTAGGAAAGTGATTTCTTCTACCTTAATCATACAATCACATAATTGATTTCGCTTTCTGGTTTTTTGTTTGAGTTTTTTTAAATAAACTCACTTATGCTAAACTTTACTACAACTACAGTATTCCCTTTTCAAGAAGTAGCTGGCAAGGCTAATGTAAAACAAAAAGTGGGACCTGAGGCACCCAGACAAAAAATAATGACAGATCCTTTTAGCAAGTCTTAATCAAGGAGATTAAAGCAACATGTAACTCTAGATGCATGTTAATAAAACAAGTGGTGAAAAATAATAAATGGAACATACAGAAAGATACCTATCTCTGTGTTTCAATTAGTCTTTGTGAACTCTTTTTTCTTCCTCCCCAGCACTTTCAAACATATTGTAACTGACTTAATTTTTTGATTATTTTCAAAAGAAGAATTCACATAAACTTTTTTTTTTTTAATATATTTGATATGGTCTGTGGTGTGTGCTGGTTTTGGGTTCCATTCAGACCCTGACCAACTTCCCAGGGTGATCCAGATTCCCATCCCATCTGCCACAATACTACTAATAAAGACAGACAGACAGGCCTGTAAAGCCTTGAAGAAGAACAGAATTAGAATGGTATTTATTAGACCATGGATCAGTGTCTATAGCTGCAAAGAAATTCATTTGCACTATATCTACAATGCAGTTTGAACTTTTCCTTCGTTTGGCAAAGCACATCAAGTCTGATTTAACAATTCTCTTTGTGGCTTTGCTTTTCTTTCTACAGCTTCATATATTTACAAAAGGATAGATGCAGGAAGACTTCTTATAGAGTATAAAAAAAAACTATCACTATACATGCTTGTATACAACTGATGAAAACTACTAATAGAAAGAGTAAGTTATAAAAATCTCTCTACATATTAAAGTCATGACAATGTCAACTGCTAGCATTTTGTAAGTCATGGTCATTTATGGCACTAAGGAAAAATACAAACCTCATTCTGCATTAAGAAAGCAAACATTTAGCTCTCCAATAATACTGTAAAAGTAAAAGCTGGTATCCACAAAGCTGAATGAGAACTGTTATGAACTGCTTACAAGTAGCACACACTGCAACAATTCACCTGCTGTCAACACTGACGTGTCATTTCATTTCTGAAGAATTATTCCCAGTTAAGAACACTCACAAGCAAAACAAACTAGTTCAGTTTGTCTGGCAGCAGCAAACTGGAGTCTTGATAAAGAACTGGACCAGGAGAGGTCCCCTCCAGACCACCTCCTTTGAACACCTCAACATGGAACCAGAAGAAAGCAAGGAACAGAAAGCAGAGGAACCCAGATCTGCTCCAGCTCAGTGGCAGGGAAGGGGTTCCTGGCTCTCCTGTAAGTCACACAGCCTCTTCTCCAGTCCATGAAAGGTAACACAGGCTCATCTGGTGAAGGAACAGAAACAGCCCAGTGGGCAATGTGAAATGCAAACCTGTACAGATTGAGAATATTTTTTTCCAACTCAGAACTTCAGTTTAGAAGATTTATATCTTAACCATTTTTTCATTTGATTGTTCTTTCTATATTAAAATTTAAAGGAATTAAGTTGTTATTGAGTAGATTGACTGGTGTTCTTGTTTTGATTTTTGTGAGGATGTCTGCAGAAACGTATCC
Source organism: Cettia cetti (assembly GCA_013401135.1). Lineage (NCBI taxonomy): Eukaryota > Metazoa > Chordata > Aves > Passeriformes > Sylviidae > Cettia > Cettia cetti. The sequence goes on along the minus strand of VZUI01085076.1, from coordinate 1,733 downwards.
ACCCCTAATTCCTTGCAATTACCAAATTCTGAAATGTAAAAAATTAGCCACGGGATTTTTTTATCAAACATTCTTTAACCAGATGTGGGGTTTGTTCATTTAATATATTATATATGCATATATCTATCAATGTTTTTGCAAAGGGTAAAGAATCTAAATACATATATATATATATATGGTTCACAGTAGAATGAGCCCCAGATGCAAAATCTCCAACTATTGTTGCAACAGATTATGCACATATCAGTTTCAGAAGAAGAAAAAGAACAAGTTTACATAACAAAAAAATTGATCAGGCAACAAACGAACATAGAAAATGGGAAAAGAGAAAAAATTAATTAAGTAACCTGAGAACACCTCTTGTGTGTATAGAAGCAGAAACAAACTTCATTTATTTGTGAAAGTCCAGAATGAGCACTCTGCTGCCACAATATCCTCCCTTCTCCAATTTTTCTAGATAAATATTCACATTATAAATTACCTAGAGCCAGGAGGAACTACTCAGTTCCTCCAGCTACACATCCCTAAGTCAGGATATGCAGAGAGAGCAGGGAACAAGGACAGGCATGCAAAATCATTATACTTAGAAATATTTGGAGAAATGAGACAGAAATAGACACTCTTTGCTCAATCTCCCTCTACTTCTGCTCAATATGTGATGTGTTCCTGGAACATAAAGAGAGAAAAAGCAGAGACAGAGGGTACTCACACACTTAATCCATGCTCCAAACAGCCACAGCATTCATTCCCTCAGCACGCTGCTGCCCTGTCCTTCTGGTGTGACACCCCCTTCACTCAGAGCCAGGAGCAGGACACAGGTAAGGACAACGTCCAGCTCTTGTCAGAGCCACAGACCCTCTTCCTAAACATCCAAGACATTTTTACCTCTTCTCTTGGTGCATAATTAAATAAGCAGATCTATCAGGAAGGACTGTGGGAAATCCATAACAGAACACCATATCACAAATTATAAATGACAGTCATCCTGGAAGCTCTCCAAGCCAGAGACATCCCAGATAGACAAAGAACCATTTCATCCAATCCAAGAAAATGACATAAATACAGCTCTTTAGGAATACCTCAGTATAGGAAATACTCTGGAAAGGACCTCCTAGATTGTTTAGTGATTGTTGTAACACCGTACAGATACATCCACATACCAACAATGGCACATGATGGGAAGAACCTTTTCATTTCCAGTTTAATTGCAGACCATTCATATCTGTTTGTATTTCAATACTGCCCTTCAACTTCCATAACTTCTTTCTTTTGTCATAAAATTGGCTCTCCATTATCCTTAGCACTCCAGAAGAATTCTCTCACCCATTCTACACTGAATTTAGCATTCTTGAAAAGGGCTGATCGACAATATACAACAGTTTTAATACTTATCATTCCTACTGGAAATGCAACAATGTAATAATATCTGATGACTACGATGACCACAGTTATTGTTTACAGTGTCGGTATCCCACAGCTATCCCTGCAACAGATTCACATATCTGTCATTTTCTTTTCCTTTTTTCCCTTTTACTATAATCTCTTTACTTTGAAGCCCTTCAATATTAAAGCAAACAATTTGATGTCAAAAGAAGAGCATTTTATATCAGAATATTGAACTTTAGGTCAGGGCCCCTTTTTTTTCTGTGAAGACAGTTGGTGTGAAGAGGTAAGGAAGGAAATCAATGACCAAATGAAAGAGGCTTTTAACTGGGGGGTGGGGGGGGGGGGGG
>VZUI01085070.1:0-64704 GCA_013401135.1 Cettia cetti | reverse complement strand
AAAGATAGATAGATAGATAGATAGATAGATAGATAGATAGATAGATAGATAGATAGATAGATAGATAGATAGATAGAACAAGACAACAACAAAAAAGGGCTTATTGTAATGTCACACTACCATACACAGAAGAGGTTTAAATTTTGCTATAACCAAAGTTTACATGTTCTGCTTATGACCCTGTTCTGTAAAGTCCCTAAAAAAGCATCTTTCTTTAAGAGTTTAATCACTGGATTAAATCTGATGACTGAAAACACACAAGAACTAATTGAGCAGCATTTTGATGGCCTACTGAGGTCCATAGAGGATATAAAACTTTTTAAAAATGTTTTTAAAATTTATTTTGGTCAGGTATCAAAATGTGAAGCAAAGGTTCTATATTCTAAGCTAGTAAGGCTCAGAAGCAGAAAGAGACTCCTTCAGCAGCTGGTCTCATACAGGCTATACAGCCAAAAAGGAAAAAAGCAGTTTCTGAAATACTGGATATAAAATTATTGAACAACTCTTCAGTCTAACTACAGTAACTTCTAAAAAGGAGCTGTGGCTCAGAGCTGAGCAATACTTCATGTTGTGCGTTTACTCATTAGGAAATGAAGCTTTTACATTTCTAGCCAGGTTAATTTTGATAGCTTCAATGGTACTGGTAAAATATGACATGTCCCAACTAACTGTATCTTACAGAGATTCTTTTTTATTGAGTTTGAAACTGAACCAATACATATGAGCCACCATTCTGAAAATATCTATGCAAAGGCTTAAAATATCTATGTATAATTAGTCACTTTGATACCACTAGAGCCTTTGCACAGTGCTTGTAGAATCAAGGCCTTAATTCACATTAGTGACTTCAGGTACTCTTGAGTGGATAAGAAGTCAGTTGAATTAACAGATGAAAATATTTAATATGTTTTTCCCCATGCTCATGCTTTCTCTTTATTTAAAAAAGGTGTTCCAGTTAAAAAAGCATATTAAGTAATAGTAGTAACCAAATCCATTCTGAAAATATTGCAGCACTGGGTATTGCACAGATGCAATTTGTCACCTTCTGTTTATAGAACAACTCACTGAAATTCACAATTATCAGAAGCAGCTTTTTACCTGCCTGAAAGATCCTTGCCAGAAACCTTACACTTCCAACAGAAACAGATGTTGGTGTTTCTGGACAGTGCTGCAGTGCATTTGTAACACCTGCTTTGCAAGCTGTGTTAGGGAAATGGTGGGAACCCGGTTGTGGTGCAGTTAACTCCTTTCATGGGAAACTTTTCCCGGGCAGCAGAGTTTCCTCACCTCTAAGGGGAGTCGCTTGCAGCCCAGTGGTGGAAGGTTTCTCTGTCCTGATCGGCTGTCAGGCCAAGTCATCCCAGGGCTCAGAGCTTCCCTCCATTTTCTAAATGGGCTGCCCACTTAGAAACCCTAATATCTCTTCATCTGGTCTCCTCCCCCTCACATGTCTGAGCTGTCCCCGGCACATGGCATGTGTTAAGGCTCCCTGCACAGGTACAGTAATAGTAATTTTTCACCTCATGTCAGAAAATGGATTTATAACATAAAACATTGTCATGCTGAGACATAAATAAAGATTAAATTGGTTTCTCACACATACCTATTCTCAGTGTCATCATCGTCATCTTTCCTCTCCCCATTGGGATAGTCCTTGATGGATCCTCTCCCTCATCTCGGAGAAGTCTGGCAGGAATGCTGCTCTGGCTCCAGGCAACTTTCCACACTGCAGCTCCAGTGGGGCAGGGGACAACTTCCCCGGCACCCACATGGGCTGGGATGGTTTCTCAGCACTGGCAGCTGGTGAAATCTCAGCCAATGGAGCAGCCAGGACTCTCTTCCTCTCTTGCAAGTGATGGGCTCACCAGGCAGAGCTCCATGTTGAGAACTGCTGCACAGGAGAGGTCCAAGGTGAGGAAGCCCCACACAAGCATCTCTGCTCCCAACCAGGCAAAAACTGCTCACCACCCTGCCAAGAAACTGCCAAAACCATCCTGCTTTCCCCCCTCCCCCAGAATCACTCTATCAGTAAGGCATTCACCCACATCTGGTCCCTAGATCACTGTCCATTCACCATCTCCCTGACAACAAATGGGAAGAAAATTCCCTGAGAAAAGGACAAAAATCCTAACCCCCAACACCAGTCCACCACTGAAATTTAGGCCGACAACCCTCCTTCACACTAAAAATGATATTTCCCCTTTCTATGCCTCAGTCTAGGAGTGCTTGTAGAAAAGCTGTCATTCCAGGAGGTGATGGTGAGAGCAAGCCAGTGGATTAAAACAGAGTGCAAGGGAGTGGATTTTGGTGCTTCTAGGGCACCAGCAGTCAAAGCTGAGGTAGTGGTTATCTTTCACTGAAGAAAACCACATTAAGAAATTGAGAAAAATACCTGAAATCAGCTTTGCTGTCTCTCAATGACTCTGTCTGCTCTGCTTATATTACTCTCTGTGATAATGCTGCATTCACAGTTTGCTCACTCTTGTGGAAACCTCTGGCACCCTGTAACAAGCAGTCCCAAAGCACCAAATGCAGACTTCACTTTATGCTGTAATCTAATTTACCTTCTTTTTAGTGATCAAGTCTTCAGAGGATCCATAGGAAAAGCCCTCAAAGTCTCTTAGAAGCACAGCACAATTAGGCTTCAAAAAACTCAAAGTACATTTTCTACAAATTTAGTCAGAGCGTTTTAGATATTTTTTTTTCTTCTCTGTCCCCATAGGTAAGGTGTGCCTTCCATTTCTAATGAAGTATTAATCTGTGCATAAGCTTATAATATTAAGGTAATGATGGGGCAATGAAGAATTGCTGTTATACCTGCTTTGAATGGGGAGATGAGGCCTGCTAAAAAAATTTAGCGGTTTTGGAAATGCTCGAGACCCAGAAAACTCATGAGCTGAAGACTCAGTGAAAAGCTTTGGGAATGGCAGTGTACTTTGTTGCCAGCTAAAATTTACTTGAGAAATCTCATGTAATTTAAGGTAGGTTTCAATTTTCTTATTGGAGGAAATGAACCCTAATGAGAATTTTCATGACAACAAATGATACTGAACACAGGTTACTGCCAGAGTCCTGTGTCTCTGCACATACACCCAGCGATGCCATCTGCTAGAATATAAGAAAGAAGAAAAGGATGCAAAATATTAGCAATACAGTTGAAGGAAAATCATGTAAAGAATGTATTTATAATTTTTCTAGTGTTATTTAATCATCATTGAACTTATAAGAAAAATTCTGTTTTACACTTATTTTGTCTTTGCATTTTCAGATTTTCCAATATTTCTGCCCAGGTGAGCAATTGCATATAGCTACCGTGGAAGGAAATGAAAGGGGAGATAGCACAGGTCCAATACTAGAAAGCAAATGTGCAGGAATACTACTGAAGATTATGTTTCCCAGTACTTCATCATTGGAGGTAAGGAGGAAAAAAATACTGTGAGAATTAGGTGCTCCTCCTCTATTTTTCTAGCAAACTGTGCCCTCCAACCACTAGAACATCCTCTGCTCTGCAATTCACTATTAGTTTACTCACAAAGCATTTGGATGTAATGAATAAGGAGAGACATTTTAGTAAGCGTGATTGACGCACACAGACAGATCTTGCTGTCTGCCAAATTCGCTTTGTGCCCTGCAACTCAGAAGTGGCCAGAGCTGTGTGGATGAGAATAAAGTCTCCACATGAGAAATTATCACAGGCACAGAACTGGCAGCTCTAGACAGTTGGAAATCACAGCTCAAGCCTCAGAGCAGTGCCAGAGGGCTTTAAAAAGTATGAAACGGACAAATATATTCTGTATTTTTGCATTTGTGCTCTAGATTTGGAGACTTCAGTTTGGGGGGGGGTTGTTGGTTTTTTGTTTGTTTGTTTGTTTGTCTGGGGGTTTTTTTTGTTTGTTTGTTTGTTTTTACTTTCCCCCTTTTTCCTCGAATAAAAGCTGACATTGTTTTGAAATTTTATGGTCTGGCAGCTGGTCTCTGCAAATACTTCCAGAAATTGCAAGTCTTGGGATAAATTTGCAAGAGTTGTCAATACATTTGGTACAATAAAGGCTGAACCCTGCACAGGAAATTGCCTATCTGGTGTAAAATAGATAGAAGACTGGTAACAGGAATATCAGGCTAAGATGAAATATGTCAGAGAAAAATAAGAGAATATGAACTGAGCTGTTTTGGCTTCTCTTCTTGACACGAGCACAGGTTCTGTCTCCTAAACTCTGTAACTCACAGAGGTCCTTTGCAGGGGAGAGCCCTTCTCCACCAGATCAGGCTTTTGCCATCTGTCGTGGTCTCTCTTTTCCCCACCTCTGTGCAGTCCAAACAGGAAGGGACAATGTAAAAACCACTGACACGTTATTAAATGAAAAATGTTCAGGAGAGGTCAGGAACGATATCTCAGGGCTGTTTATAGTTGCTTGATTGCTGCCTGTGTAGCAAATAAGGCAACCATACAAAGGTCACCGTGTCTCATCCTATTACATCAGTGCCCTTTCAAAGTACATTGTGTCCCTTCAAGTTGTGTCACATCGAGAGCTGGTTGAGTGCTTCATTGTGATTGATATTCATTGCTAATTTAACTTTCTACTACTGGTACATTACTTGTGAACCGATTCTTGTTCCTGGAAGCATATTTGCTATTTGCAAGAGTGTTTGAGCAATTTGCCGACGCTTGATTTGATCGTTCGTGTTGTTGGGAGAGTCACATAAAACAAGTGATTCCTTCCCCTTTTTTGTCAGATGAAACTTCTTTTTTAATAGGAGAAAAAATAAGATTACTAAAGCTTGTGTATATTTGTTGATTCCTAATACAGCTGTAATCTCCTTGAAACCAAACCAAAGCAAATAAACAAGCAAAGGGAAAAAAAAAAAAAGAAGAAGAAGTAAAAAGAACCAGAAACTTTGTCAAAGAAGCTGACAATGAGCATGAACTTGTAGGATTTAAAATGTTGACTATACCTTCAGTACGAGCTTCTAAGCAGCGGTGCTTTTTGCATTACAAACCCAGTTAAAAGTTAAATCCCTCAAATGCTACTTGGAGAGTATAACTCAGAATTCTCCGCTAGAGGACTCTCTTCTCTTTGAAATGACACACTCAGCTCTCACATAAAGACTTTGGGACCCTGTCCTTCGGTCCTTGCTGTCAGAGTAGTTACTTTATAAAATGTGTGAATGAGGTCAATGCTGAGGGACTCGTGTGAAGTCTCAAATGTTCCGTCTTTAGCTTTAAATGGGAAGCAGATTTTTAAAGCAGCATCCAAATCAATTAACCAAGCTGTGAGATTGAACTGAAGTGCATGGAAAATCTCACTCTGTTTTGACACATGTGTAATATTTTATACATACTGTTGCACTCTAGAACATATCTTCACCTTTTTCTGTCATTCTGCCCTGGTTTTGACACATTCACACTCAAAAGTTTACCAAACATGATTCTCACCTGTGACCACATTGTTTTATTTTAACTTTAGTCAGCGTGGGAATTTGTTAGTGCTTTATATAGATTATTGAAACACCAGGGAAATGAAGTGTTGCCTTTCCTCAGCATCCATTTTCATGTTAACCTGCCCCATTTAATGGGGAAATGTTAATGAAAGGGCTAATGTCCCCCATCAATCTGCTTGTGCCTGGCTGTGGGTCCCCTCTGCCTCCCCTCCAGCAGATAAAAGGGTTGTGTGGCTGCAAGGTGAGCTGGATTAATCACCTGGCTCGACCCGAACAAAATAGCAGCTGGTGCCAGAGCACTGGGTTCTCTGCCAGGGAGCTGGGGGTACCGTGGGGCTGGCTGGGAGGGCAGGGCAGGATCAGGACATGCTGTCAGCTGCAGATTAGGTGCAACACGATATGGCAGATTTTCAGGCCACTAAAAATGTCATGCAAACACCACTTTGGTTTTTTATTTGTTTTGTTTCTGAAACAGGAGTTAGGTCACATCCAGGCTCCTGATCTGCAGTGTTGGATTCATGCACTTCCCTGGAGTTCACTGGGTTCACAGCTGTTTGGTTTTATGCAGCTACAGAACAGGTGGCCTGAGAGAATTAGACCAATAAAAGATGTGTTAGCAAACTTAGGTTTGCTTTTTTTTTTTTTTTTAATTCCCCCTCATGGACATTATAGTCACATGGCTGCTTCCTATGACACTACAAACTAAAGTATTCAAGGGTTGCAGTCATTGAAAATCATGAAGACAATATATTGTGAATCCGTCAGTTTGTGCAAAACATCTCTAAGCACTTAGTAAACAGCACAGACTTGATTGAGCAATGTCTACTGTATATATTCAAGTTATAACACGTTCTTACATCTCTAGTATATTTATGTTAAATCCACGTCCTGTCGCACTAATATTTACTGCTAAATGTGACTTTCTGGCTTTTTTCTTATAACTGCTTTTGAAAAATACTGATAAAAAGCAAAGAGATCTTCAAAAGGCAGACCTAAGCTTAGAGAAAGCAAATTATTACCCAGACCTTACAATACTAATTAAGTAACTTGCCTTTTTTCTTGATGAACTTAAGAAGAGGATACCTTTCACTGTTAAAAGGTAAGGCTGATCCCCTAAGTATTAATTACCTGATGCTGGATGACATGGATGGTCTGTACAATGGGCATAGCTTAGAAAGGGATTCTCCTATGTATAAATTCTATGTATAAATTCAAGGGAGTCACAGAATAAAAGAGTACACATTTCCAGAGAGCAACACAATCCAGTAGCAAGGCTCCTTGAGTTAGGTTCAAACCTAAGAACTAAACTCTGTTATCTGCCTACTTACATATGAATAAATATAATTTTAGCTGGATATAGCCAAAGTTCCTGAGTGTTAATTTAAGGCAGCAATAATCAGAACAAATTAATATAAAGCAAACAAAAAAGTCACAATAAGCCATTTGGTGTTGTCAAAATACAGTTTTAAACTAGCTAGTGAGCATTTTTGCAGTATTGCAGAGTCTTCTCAGGCAATGTCTGCCAAGCATGGTTGATAATTTTATTATGGAATAAAAACCAAATGGTTCAGGAAGTATAAAGAAATTATTGAAGTCAGAGGGGCAGGAAGAACTATCAGTGGCTAAACAGGGACCTAAAAAGCTAGATATAGTCACAAAAAATATAAGTAGACTTTAATGGCAGTGTTTTGGAAGAAAGTACGTATTTCTGTAGACAAACTGATAAAGTTGAATATAATGGAGTTGCTTTTGGACTTGTCATCCCTCAAGGACAAATCCAAAAGCATAATTCCCAGAACATTATCTGACTTAATAAATGATGCATCCTCTCCCTTTCCTCACTTGTATCCTTAGATCATGGTTGTAACCAAAATGACAAAATATTATACAGTAGAACAAAGATGTCTTCTCCAGTGATAGGAATCAGAATGAAAATGAGAATACACAGTCTTGCAGAAAACAGTTCAGTCATGGAGGTTTTAATTCATTATCTGTGATTCCTTTACTCTTCTTGCAAAAAAAGCATCTTTATTTTTTGCCAGGCACATGCATAGGTGGCAAATTACATCCTTTGCTGACTGTAGTAAGTGGAAAGATTCTGTTTTCTAGACAAAAAATGTCAAATCTTCATTTTCCTTTGGAAGCAAAGGTGAGTGTCTAGCCTCACCTGCCTTAAGGTGTACAAAAGTTAAACCAAAACCAATGGAAAAGTACTATTATGTCATCTAACAGTAGTTAACCACACAGAGTCAGCTTGTTGCTGTTGCTGCTGACCACTGGTAGTATTTTGGATGTCAGATTCAAATTCTTGGTCTTACTCCAGTATACCAGGACTGTGGCTGGCACTTTTAAGTCTGTGGCACAGTAATGCTCAGATCAAGGCTTTCCACGAGAGTCCACCAACCCTGTAGGGCCAAATGCACCAAAGACTGTGAACCATCATATTCTTTCATAACCTTCTGCTCCAAGTATATTTTTTGACCACCACCCCTGCCCCATATAAATTTACAACAACATATACACTAATAAAGTCCTTCCCTCTATTGCTCTCATAAAAAAAGAACTCACTTCACTAAAGGTTTTTCTCTGTACAGGTTCTCTTCCTAGGGGCAGGGTGAGAGGAGAAGGATGTGCTGGATGTTGGGTGCAGTGGTTGCTGCACTGTGAGAAAGCATCGGGCACTCTGGTGATGGGCACTGCAAGTCAGCATGGATGAGAGGAGGTGCATCCATGGAACACCAGAAGCACAGTCAGTGTGACAAGTGGGTTCAGCTCATTTGCTGCACCTCGCTGAAGCCTCTTGTCCCCTGCCAAGCCACACCATTTGTCCTGGCTGGCTGTTGGCAGTGGGACAGGGAAACACAAGGGGTGAGCGCTCTTTCACAGAATGTGCACTCTGTCTTGCGTGTCCTAGAGCACTCAAGGGATTAAACAATAGGAATCACAGGCAGAATTAGCATTTTAATGGGGAACAATGAGTTTGAAAATTCCCATAATTTGGCCTTTGAGCACCATCTAAAAAAACTGCAGGCACAGGGGGAAGGAGACAGAGAGACGGAGAATGTGCTCTGCCCAGACGAGAAATCCAGGCTGTGTTTTAATGAGGGATGGGCTGAAGTAAGTCAATGCAGCTGACCTTGCTGGAAACACATTTTCCTCATGCTAAATCCTGACATTTCAGACCTGCTTTCACACATTCCATGAATAGATGTCATTACTCATTATCACATTTATCACTACAAGTCTAAAACAATGAGGTGTCACTGAGGGGAAGGATTAAAATAGTCTCTAAAACTTTCCCCTCCTCACCTTCCCAGGAAGTACCTGGCATAGGTCATCAAATGGCCATGTGTTCTAAGAGGAGAAACAGAAGCTAAGCTTCTGATCTGAAAAACTGTTCCTCAAAGATGTTATTTTGCTAAATCCAAAACTTTCCGTCATCCTGTTCCCTTCCAGACTAACAGAAGACATTAAGAACAGCATGGAGGGATAATAGCCAGCTCTATCCTGTACTGGGGGTTTATTCTCTACCTCACTGCAGGTAGCATCTAGTACACAGTGCAGATCTTTCCTACTTTTTGTAGTTTTCCTCAGTGGTAATAAAATACATTACAAAGACTAACTTGACCATCAAATTCTGAACCTACTTGTGGCAAACTGTCATGGGATAGTAAGGGCGAGGAGAAAGTGGCCCAGTTGCCGAAATGCAGAGAGGGTAAATACCTGTCATGAAAAAACTGGAGAGGCTGAAATTATCTCCTTACTTAAGTCATTCATGAAGCCTGAAGACAGTCCAGACACCTTCTTTCCAGACAGTGGTGATGATTGGAGCAGATCAAAGGAGTCCTGTGACTCCTTCCTCTGTGTAGGAGAGGAAGGAGTCACAGGAGAGTCCTGTGTAGCCTTCCTCTGCTCTGCCAGAATGGCCCTATCCATTGCTTCATGAGCACCCAGATCCTGGAAAATAAGTTTTGAAAACAGCTTTTTTTCCCTTTAAATGTTTGGGTTTTATTGTTTATTCAGTTTATGTTGGGTTTTTAAGCCCTGTCAGTTCTTAAGGCTACTTCCCAACATGACCAGATGCAGGGTGGTGTCAGCATACAGGGAGGAGGAACAGAAATACGCAGGAACTAAGAGAAAAGAGCAGGTGATTAAGAAAATACAGGGAGGTATTGCTGTTCACATAACTCAAGCTGCAGCTCCTAAACCTATTCCAAAATCCTAAATCTTGTGATAAACACTGTGTGCTAGGAAGAGGAATCATGCCTTAAGAGGGGTTTTCATAATTTTCTATTTTTTTAATAGAAAGAGAACTGACCTCTCACAAATAGTAAATCCTGCTATTTGAAAATTAACTTTAAAAAATGCATCAGTTAATAGAATTCTCTGTCATTTAGCCAAATGCAAACTCAGGTGAATAAGACTGCCAATTATCAGTATAATTTTGAAAGAAGGGTATTCAGAATTAATTGTATGCTTCACTTGGATAGGCAGTCTATCAATTTGTGTTTGCAGTGCTATCTTCTATCCAACTGACAGTATTATGGCTTCTTCTTTTTTTTATGGAATTTTTCTCATTTGAAAAAATCAAAACCTTAATAAATGAAAATCCAGCCTCTCCAAACTAAATCTGTTGGTTTTTGATGCCACTCCATCTTGACCAACAGAACAGTCAGGAGGGCTGGTAAACTTAATTTTGTTGACAATGGTTGGAAAATTGGTAGTTCTGTACACATGTATCATCACAGAATCATAGAAATATAGAATGGACTGGGTTGGAAGGGACCTTAAACATCATCTAGTCCCCACCTCTGCACTGTGGGCTGGGACAACTTCCACTAGTCCAGGGTGCTCGGAGCCCCATCCAGCCACTCCTAATATTGTGGGAAGATTGCTTCTCATTTATTTTGGTGATCCAAGGAGCCTGATCATACATCAGAGTGAGAGAAGAGAGAATAAGAAGAGGGAGAGAGAGAGAGAGAGAGAGAATAACCTTGCCTTTGCTCATGTACTCCTCAAATGCAAGCCTAAAATCCACAAACCACTGACGGATCTATTTTGCTTCCTCTCGCAGTTTCATTACTCAAGTGATAAAGTGCTGTCTGCCATACTGACAGCAGAAGGGACCTAAAACGTGTCGTGTGATACAGTCTGGGATGCAAAAAGCTTTCTGTGAGAATGGATAATGCCCACACACATGCAGAATAGTGTAAATAGCCTATTCACCTCTGTATTATTTTACAGCATACAACGTCAAATGCAGATGCCACTGTGTAGACCAAACAAAAAGAGACATTGCCTGATTTTGCAAACAGTGTGACTTCCATCTACTGATCACAGATTCCTAGATTTAAAAGGCCAGAGGGACCATCATGATCGCTCTGTCTAACCTCTTGTATCACACAGGCCAGAGAAACTCACCCATTAATTTCTGCCCCAAGACCATAACCCATGCTTGCTTGAATATAATTCTTCTAGAGACAGATGGGTTTTTTTCAGTGCCCAGGCCCATGGCTCCAAGTAAGAAAAAACTGGGAAAAATTGTGTAAATCCTGCAACTCTCTGCTGGTTGTTTGTTTATTTGTTTGTTTGTTTTCTGGAATTTTTTAAAACTTTTGAATGCTTTTTCCATCTTCTCTAACAAATTAAGTTCTGCCCTTAGTCTGTCAGCAGTTAAAAGCGCAGCAATACTTGTGTTGCCAACACCCACCTAACCCTTGATCTCTCCCAATGAATGTGCCAGGTTTGGTGGCAGGTTCTGGAATACACAGAGTTTTCAGCTTCGAAATGGACAGACAAGTTAATTCCCTTCACATGGTCCACTGAACAGGCATCAGGTGGTGATAAATTTCAGCTGCTGTTCACCTGCCCTGGGTTTACTTTTGTAATTGTAACTGAAATATTGTAATGTTCTACTCTGAGCTTTATTATTGGTACTTTAGAGCAATTCATTTCCTTCTTTTAAACTGTAAGCAGAATTCACCCTGTGATGTATTTGATAAAATACAATGAAGCTGTAATTTAGCGTAAGACATGGTATACTTATGTTATTTCACAAAAGTGTCAAGAATAGTTAGCCCCTGCCTTTAAAAATTTAAAATCAAAGCTGCACAGAATATGCCATGGTAAAGGTCTTGTGGTATATTATCCAATTTAACTCTAAAGATAACTCGTATCACTATGCTTTGCTACCTTTCTTGCATTTCCGGTAAATTAATCTTTAGTTTCCAACTGTTAATCTATGGAACTGCAATGTACAATATAAATGGGACCTTTTAAAAATAGCACAGTAATATAATGAATTAAGACGACAGTAAAGAAAAAAAAATCGTACCATTGTGCCAGAAATCAGTTCAATATGCTGGCTTAGTCTTTTTTAAATGAAATTGAATTGATGAAGTTAAATGCAGTTCTTGCACAGAAAAAAAATGTGTATGATAAATATTTATGTGGTCAGCACTTTAGAAGTAACATATATTCACCATACATCCATATGACTGAAACTTGGGGTATCTTTATTATTTTTATGAAGGATACAAACAAGCATAAGATTGCAGTGAATGAACAGTAGAAAACTGTGTCCAGTATAAAGCCATATTTATGATAACAGTTTAGTCTTACCACTTGCATGGAAGTTTACTTAATTTTCAAGGATGTGATTTAATTAAAAATAGAAATGATCTGCAGAGTTGTTATCTTTGCTGATATTGTGTGCGTGTTTATGTGTATTTTACACAAAACATGTACCACAGCCATTCATTTGCACATGGGAGAATTCTAACAGGTGGGGTTTTTTTATATTCTCAGCCCTCTTCTACTCAGCTCTCTGCTCAGAATTTTGTCTGAAGACTTCTCTCAAGGCTGCACTTCCAGAGCTTCTTTAAGCAGTCTTTGTATGGTCTGCTGCTTCTTTTTAAGTTTCCCTTCCTCTCCTTTACTAAAATGTTACTCAGCAAAACCTTCCTAACTACTTCCTAACCACTGCTGCTTTTGTTTTGAGGAGCAACAGGCCATAGTGTTTTGCTTAACTATCTTCTGATACAGCATTTATTTCCATGCTGGAAAGCAAACATTTTTTTGACCACTTTTTACAGTGTTACACCTGAACATTTTCAGTGTAGCATGAGAGACTCTGTATTTTTAACCTTTGTACACCACTTTTATATTTAGCTCATGAAAGGCATCAGAGAAAAGAGAAATGAGAAGGCTCTAGAAAACATAGCACAGAACAAACACCACACAAGAATCTTACACAGCACTTTTTTCCATACCTACCAATGATTTCACTTTCCCAATTAATTGTTATCTGGACATTAGCAAAAAAGATGCAAAACTTGCTCAGTACCATCTAATACCAATGTTCACAGGCATGGAGATGAGCCCTAACAAATCCTAATGACTTCTGGTCAGGTCACAGAGCCTTTGTCTATGGGTGGTGTTTATATGCCTAGATGGGTTTCTTCGTTACTGGAATTCTCCAAGGGATTTTGTTTCATTCACATCGCAGCTGCCCAGCCCAGGTGCAGATATTGCAGTTGTGCTCTGATACTGCAGTGAGTTCAGGTCCACAAACTTTGACAGAATCAGGGAATAGTTCCCAGAAAAAAAAAAAAAAAAAGAAAAGAAAAGAAAAAAAAGAAAAACGGTGGGAGGACTTTCCTCTTGTGAACAGGTTCAGGGATCTGTCTGTGGTGGATGGGGGAAAACTGTTCCTAGTAATTAAGGAGGTACTGTGAATAGCTGTCCAAAGATGGTGTTAATTACCTCAATCAACTAAAATTGAGTCTGCAGTCTTCCATACTTGCAAAGATCTCATTTTGGATCACTGATGCAGTAGTAACTAAATAACTGCTTCTCCTAAAAGTCAATGTTGGATGGAATTAATCTAAATTTAACTTCCTATATACTGATTATCTATTCTCTACCTGGTCTCAGCAGAAGAGAAAGCTTCCTCAGCAAGGATTTGCTGTAGTGCCTTTCACACATCCTTATAGCCTAGATGATTCCAATCTAGATTCCTATGTACAGGTCAATGAGTTATACCTCAGCGCTGGTGTGCATTTCCATGCAGTCACAGGAATAAACTTGACACAGGTACCATGAGCAGCCTGCCAGTGGTCTACATGTGATGCACATTTCTGGTGTCCTGAATTGGGACACGAAATTCTACTTACCTTGGATTTGAGACTTTGCACAGCAGCATGATGGCTTGCGCTATTCCTGTTTGTTGAAGCGGCAGGGAATGATTCTGCAATCCGTATTGATCTGAGCACATTGCTTTTGATTTTCATTGCTACTTGCTTTATGTGAGGTAACAACTAGCTTAGGAATAGCAGGCAAAAGGTGTGGGCAAAAGCTAGGAGGAATGCTTCACAGTATTTGTTCATACTGCTTCATGTGACTGATTATGATTTTGCTGATATTTTTGGGTTAGATTTTTATTAGTATTAAAATGCTTCATCTGCCAGAAGGTTTTTCTCCGTGTTCTCCATGTTCTCACAAGAGCTCTGTAGTTATTTGTTTGTAATCATAAGAACTGGTTAAAGAAGGAGGGCAGCAGGCATCAGGGCTGATATGGGAAGTGTCAGTCATCTTTTTGGATCATCATTTGCTATGACAGCGGTGGGAAGGAAGAAGAATGGCGGTGGGAAATTTATTTTAATGTGTCCTGCAACCTTGTGATTGATTAGAGGAAAAAGAGATTGTTTCATCCTTTTTCCACAATTGGATTTTCTGGTTAAATCCAGAACTGCTGAAGTGCAATAAAACACTCTCATGAAAGCAGTAATCTCCCTAAATCTTCAAATTTCCCCCACCCCGCCTCCCCACCTCATTTCATACACAAACACGGAACAAAATGATGCATAAAAGCAGCAAAACTGATTACCATCAGCAGAGTTTCCTTTTTAATGTATTAGACCTTTAATCTTTTCTTAAGTATTGGCCATTAAAATTATTAAACTACTTCCTCTCCTCCTGCCAATGTATATTTTTTGAATGAATTGACTGAGGTATTTAAAAAATGTTACTGCATTTTTTTCCACAGCTCTCTTGGTGTGTTTTGTAGTGTAAATTTTGCATTGCTTAATGAAGACATCTTACTGCTTTCTGCAGAGCCAGTGGCTCCTGTAAGCTGCTGGAACAGCTTCTCCCCTCAGTTCTTACCTGGGGTCAGGGTGGCTCCCTGGGCAGCAGTGAGCAGGCAGAAAGGCTGCTCTCTCTGTGGGAATCTGCTGGGAAGGGTATGCAGGTATTTCAGAGCCACCTTTTACTTCTTCAGGCTCATGAATTGAATGAGCATTGGTCTTAAGACTGCCCACTGCCAGCTGTTTAAATCCTGGCTAAATAAACATTATGGCAGGGAATAATGTCATTATTTACCCACATCCAAAAGCACTGAAGGCTCCATAGGGGTGGTAGCAAACAGCAGCAGGTTAGATGGCATTTTCTCTGCAGGATAACCAAAATAACTGGCAAAGTGGCACGGGGTCTCAGGAGACCCTTCTGACACTGACCCTTCTGCTTTTTGAGTATCACACTGCCTGAAGGTATCTCTGTGATGGAGCCACCCCAAATCATTTGTATCTTTTGAAAATACTGATCGTTGATAAACTTAATACTATTGATTCTAAATTAAGTGTTACCCTGTATATATGTGAGGTTGGTGTTCTCACACTAGGCATTTAGAACAAATGACAAGCCTTTCTGCAGCTCTTGATTTAGTATAAATCTAGTCTGACAGAAATTAATAATGCAGTCTTGAAATATGAATCATGGAAAATGAGCAAGATAAGTTCTTTTACTAAATAAGCCACACACTGACCACAATGACTTCTGCTCTACACTGTTTGCTCTCCCTGGAGAGCAGTGACTAAGAACAGGGTGCTGTGGGAAGAATGTTTGGGTGCAGCAGTTGAGTTTCTGGATGTTGTGATCTGATCTTATGAACACTTCAGCAAATGAGTATCTACTCACATCGGAGCAGTCCCACTGAACAGAAGCCATTTCTTCTTACATGTTTGCAAATAAGGGCTCAGCTTTCTCTACAAACAAAATTTAGTCATTTACTTTACATTTCTGACTGTCAGTTTAACTTTCATTTCACTCAAAACAAGTAATGTTCTTATTTAAACAGGAGCTGAGTGCCACAGGAGTAGGCTCACAAGAAGCCAGCCCTGCTAGCAGTGTCTGAATTTCAGTAAGCACACATAGAAAGTTGCTTTGGTCATTTATTTTGAGCAAGTTTGCCAACTTGGCCCATCTTTCTGAATAGTTCACTTGTTTGATACAAGTAATGAAAGACATTCCACTTATCTTAATTGCTTTACTCGTGTCTTCCATATTCCTGTAATGGTTCCTGATTGTTCAGCCTTTGAAATTAAATGTATTGTCTGCTATTATTTCAAGTTACCCGGTATGGGCAGCTAGGTAGTACCACTGATGGATAGGTGCTTGTCTTTCACTTTTAAAAGTCTGAGATTCAGTTTTTGCATTAGATTAAAAGTACAAGTAATGTTAGCTGGATTAATTTAGCTCCTGGCTGGCTCTTGAAACAAAGCAACCAAACCAATTGGACAGTGTAGTGAGTTGTCTCTAGATACATTGATAACTGCAGTTCTTGTGCTTAAGTTAAATGTAGATAACCTCAGAGAAGGGTTGTTTTCAGTTAAAGCAGTTACTTTCTCTTCACATGAACAACTTTGGTTTAGACATTTCTATAACAGACATACAGAGCTAATGAAGTTGTGTGAGGACAAAAAGACTGACTGAGATCTGATTCCTTCAAGCAGCCCACAGGACAGTAGATAATGCTTGTTCAGGCAAACATGCAAAAACTAGGAAATACCAAAATTAATGCTGCCCATGTAACCTTAATAGGGCTGCCTATATGTGCCTCAATTCCTTGGCCCCTGGTACCTGTGTGGGGTGTGAATCAGGGTACTGTAAGACAGAGGAATTTTGAATTTGAAACCTCCCCCAAATAAAGGGCTTCAAGAACAATTTCGTAGGGTTAAAACAAAGCATCCTTTATGCCCTTGTGTTTGGAAACACCTGACTTATTGTAGATGAATAATTTTCCACAGTTTTCATCTTTCCAGCATCTGCAGTTCTGTTCTGCTTAGAGGAAGCACAATGATCTTGAAAAACGACACGATATAATGAAAAGCATGTGGGATCCGTAGTGATACTATGATCTGGAGGAATTTCTGGTGGGTGCTGTTGTCATTTGGGTGTTTCTGTGCCAGATTGCTCTACAAGTGAGGCTCATAAAAGGGTCTTACAGCTGTTTGTCCTGTTACATTTCCACTGCATTACGGTTCTGTAAGTGCTCAGTGTGCTCCATATGTGCCTATGCTTGAAATAATTCCTTTTTCTTTACTTAATTTGTTTCAGAAAATGGATGATTTCACTGACTTGGTTCGGGGAGTGTCTCCACAAAGAGCTGCAGCAGCTTGGCTGAAGGGCTGGGATATTGTGGTGGTCATTGCCTTGATGGAGGTGAGACAAGGGAGAGATCAGGAACCTGCCAAGCAGGCTTTTCTGCTGGAAAAAATTATAATGTGGAACAAACCATTCATTTTTATTTGTGCTCTCACCTGTAACTTTAATTTACATCTCTGAAGACATAGTGCTGTGCTGGTGCTCAAATAGCAGCTTCTAAACCAGCTCATGAGCACATTTTACCCAAACCTCACCTTACCCCATTACCCTGCTCCCTCAGAAAGTGGCTGCGAATCATAAGGCAGAGCAGAACCAATGCATTGCATCCTGCTGATCAAATCTCAGTAAGAATTAACAGATGTTAGAAGAATTTCCCAGCAGACCTCAGTAGAAATTAATTAAGTACCCCTTCTCTACTGGATTAACCAAAACATTCTGCTTCATTTAGTACTGAGAACGTCTTTGATATGCAGTCTGTGTGTTGCATCCCTGGCTCTGCCTAGTCCTGGGCCCCACTGAGCTGGCACTGCCCTAATCCCATCCCCATCCCATCCCATCCCATCCCATCCCATCCCATCCCATCCCATCCCATCCCATCCCATCCCATCCCATGGGATCCTTTCCTGGCTGAGTCCCAGCATGCCTACAGAGGGCTGGCTTCTGGCTGACCCTGGTCACCATCCCCAGACCAGCCTGGCCCATCTTGCTGGGGTCTGCAGGACAGGGCTGGTCAAGGAGGTGCCCTGGTGCTGCCTCCTGGTCCAAATCCACACTCCCACAGCAAAGCCCTCCATGGAGAGAACTTGCCTGTGTCTGATTTAAATAACTAATCAATTTTGCTTTAGGGCCAAGCTAAAGATCTGAGAAGCACACACATTAGCTTCTCAAAACCTCTTCTATGTACAACTAATAGGGCCTTTGTATGATGTTTTCTCTAAAAAAATTTGGGTGCAGAGGTGAAAGAGACTGACTCCCAGACCTGTGAATCTCATGCTGAAAAGAGAGCAGGTGCCAGTACTGTAGGTGAGACTTGCAAGTCCTTGAAAGGCAAGAATAATTTAAATCATTTGTCTGTAAGACCCTGACTCCACACCCTCATGTGTTTGAGGCCACAAACATCAACCTTGTTTCCCAGTGCCATTGCTGCACCTTTATCTCTCCCAGTTCTCTCTCTGGGCACAAGCCAGAGTAAAAAGCAAACTAGAAGAACATCATTACTGTTGTCTCCCTTTTCTACTGGGTTTCTAATGAGGAACCATGCATTGCAAAATGTTTCTTTCTTAAACTCAGCTAACGCCTTCTAGCCAGGTCTGGAGCCTACAGTATCACTACCAGGAGACTTCCGTGAGAAGATGAAAAGAGGGCAGATGGCTTCTCTCTAGGTTCTGCTTTTCCTTTTGGCTCCTGTTCACCCTCATCTGTCTTACAGCATAAGGGAATGCAGAGGTCTCCAAAAAGGCTACCTAGAAAATCCACTGTTGTTCACTGCAAACTGGGGAAAAGGATTCCTGCTCCATCAACACGTTGCTGCCAGGCTGAGGGCAATGTAACACCACGGAAATCAGCTGGGATGAAGCTGGAATAGAGCTACACTGAATCAACACAGAGAATAAACAGTCACATCATTATATTTATACCTGAGGCCCTTGTGCCTCTGAAGTGCTCCTTGCACTGCAAAGCAGCAGTGTGGCACTTGGAAGTAGGAATAAAACCACCTCTTGGCACAGCCTGCCCTGCCTGGAACAAAGAAACACAGCAATCAGTGTGTGCAAACAGCCTGGTTTTACTTTTCCAGCTGCAGAATCACTGCTGACTGTCTCTATTCAACAAGAATAATGTCAAATGCTTTTCTGGCAGAAAAAAAATGCAGACTTTGACCACACATTAACCCCATTAGTATGGTGTTAACTTTTGACTTTAATTTTGGCACAGTGTTAGGGATACTTAAAAGCAGAACAAAATGAAAGGAAATGTTAAACACAATCCTCTTTCTCTTGAAAAAGGGAACAATAATTTAAGGGTAATGTCACGAGATGGCTGAAAGGGTTTCATATCTCTCTATCTTCCACAGAGTGTTACCAGAGGTAACCTGGGCAACTTGCAAACAGCTGTGTAGCATAGCTTTTAAAATTTTGCCCCATGAAGTAATTTCAAATGTGTGTCTTAGGAGGAATAAAACTATTACTACAGTAATACATTCTCTAATTGATAAAAGTGCAACAGTAAAAAAATATAATTAAAAATATCATTAATTACTGTATTTGCTACATTACAATTTATGCCTGCACTTTACATACAGAGAAATCATTCTTAAGAAACATTTCTTAGGGGAGTAAAACTCCTAAGGAGTTATCATTTTGGTCTGTGAAAGGCTGCATATGCTGCATCCAGAGGTTTAATATTTGGCATGATGTTATTTGCAGCTTCACTTGCAAAAAGTGTCTGAGAAAATTAGGAGCCATAAATTACTAATCACATAAAATTTCTAATAGCCAAATGATGGTTGCTTCCAGCAGTGAGATTACTATAACAAAAGCCAATACTGATTTCCCAAGATTGCAAGATGGATAAACATGAGGCACACAAAGAGGGATGTGCTCAGCACTCTTTTAAGGTAAACCTGAATTTTACTTTTCAATGGTTGCATATATTTACTGAAGGAGAAGTGTGGAGTCAGCAGCAATTGCATGGAGAAACCACTACATCCTATGGCTAGTAAATCCCAAATGTGCCACAGGGGACTGATTGGAAGTTACCTACAGCTCTCTCATTATCACAGCACTTTGCGTCTCTGGTGACTTTTGTCATGGTAAGCAGATTGCAGAGGAGTGAGTGCAGGATGAAATGAATCCAAGTACACGAGCATATTGTACAAGAGACCCACACTTCATCTACTCCATCAAAGCACAGGAACAAACACTCTTAACTCTTCCATAGCTCTTGATATTTGTTTTTCCTGCACTGGTAATGCCTAGCTTTCTCAGGATTGCTCCACTGTGTCTATTTGTAAGTACTATAAAAGTGGAAAAGAGGATCCACACAGAGGATTTTCTCATTTCCCTTAATAATTGAATGGGCAGAGAGTTGCCCTGTTCTTTTCAGCCTTCTGATATTTACATTTTTGCAATGGAGTTTCTCACAGATTTTCACTTAAACAACGTATTATTTTTGTAACCATCTCTTCTTTTTGACATTCCTCTCTTGAGGAGGAGAAATTTGATGAACTTCTAGTTTGACCAGTGTGGTTGAAGAGGTGGCAACCTTCATCCTCCAATCCCTGGTCATTGTCCAAAACCTATATAAATCGAGGTCAAGAAATAAACGCCCCCCCTTTTGCCCTGATGACTTGACTGTGTGCGTGTTGTTCATTTCGTGTCCTATAGTGACAGGCAGAGGGTGAGCTTGAATTCTTCAAACAATGTACACATGGCCTACACATCCAGTGGAGGGACAGAGAGATCACCAGGTCCCCAAGACCTTTGCTGAGGTGGGAGAATGTTCCCATTGACTGGTCAAACTTGTCTCACCTCTTAGTCCATGCTGGGAGTTCTGCAGGTACAGAGGGTACTGAGACACTGACAGCTTGTCCCTTTGCTTGTCCCTTTGCAGCTCAACTGCTTCCAGAGGAAGCAGAGGAAGTGCAAATGGTCACCACAGACACACTGAGACCAAAAGCTTTTAGGTCAGTAGGCTCTCCTTCATGGTAGATAAGAAGATCTAGCCACTTCGAAGTTTTTACTGCATGAAGAGGTGCATTTATTTGAGCTTTATATGCACTAGGAGCAGATTATGTTATTTGGATGTTCAAATAAATGCAGGGGGTTTTTTTGCTGTCAGACAACAAAAAATGCATTGCTTGGGATTTCTCTAAAGTTTCACATCACATTTGTGGTAAATTGCTTTAAATAACAGGGATGAGAAATGTGGTATGATACAGCTCAAGAATTTTAGCTGAGATAACACAGAAATAATGGATGTTCCTTTACAGTCCCAAAATTTGTTAGAGTAGTATAATTTATACTATAGTAAATGAAGTATTAGGCTAAATTCAGAATATTGTTGTATTAGACATTGTAAAGGTATACCATAACTGATTGTTTGTGTCTCAGAGCTATGATCTAAGAGCCTTAACAGAGAAAAAAAGCAGCAGAAGGGAGAAAAGGGTGACAAAAACATCTCAACAACTGAAGTGTGATTCATAGCCAAGCATTAAAAGCAAGTATCTCACCACTTCTGATGTCGTCCTCTCTACATGGGCAGCAGAGCAAGCAACGTGATGAGCAAGGTGTCACTGTTTCTGGCCAGAACTGCAGCAGGCACTTCCAGCCTGAGGAAGGCTGTGCCCTTCTCTCCACTTAGCTGCATGAGTGCCTGAAAGCTGAGAGTGCTTCGTACCTGCCAAACAGCAAATTTCAGTGTAGAGTTGTTTGTTTTTCTTTCCTGCCAATGACTTCTGCTGCAGTCACTTTCAAAGACAGAACATCAAAATCTTTCACTTAATATTCCAAACACTACAAAAGAAATTTAGATGCTAAACTCAATGTCTATGCTGGTTTTTGTTGTTGTTGCTTTAGAAATGCAGCTAAGACATTGTGGTGGGTTGTCCCTGGCTCAACACCAGGTGCCAGTGACTAAAGTCACTCTGTCACTCATCTCATCAACTGGACAGGGGAGAGAAAAATATAATGAAAGGCTCGTGGGTCTGCTGGGTGTCTGCAGAGTAGAACCTTTCACATATCCACACTCCTCTCTTCTCTGGCAGCAACTGACTGCCTGATAACTGTAGTAGTTGGATATGGTAAAACCAGTAAACATGGTATAAGTTGCAGCTACCTTTCCTGGAATCATGGTTTTTCAGCTTATTTTTCCTGTCTTTCCTGTTACTTTCCTACATTTAGCAGAAGAACAAGTAAATGCTATTTAGGATTCATATGTCAAATAAAAGCACTGCAGTTAAAGCCTCTAGATTAATATGTGTTCTTGAAGTAAGCTTCCACAGAGAACCAGACAGTTCGTAAATATCTTTCGTATGATTGTTTCAGCTTTTTTTTTTCTCAGTATGGTTAATATTTTATTTCATTTTAGCTCCCATAAATTCTTCAGAATCACACAATAAAAAGGTGACAAGAGGTATCCAATTCCATACTGGGAAGTCAGGGAAGTCATTGCTGGTCCATTGAGTTAGCTCCCAAGCACTGTTTTTCTAGTCATACTTGGAAGCATATCTTCCTTCTCTTCATTAGTGTGAGTAATTAGTAATTAATAGAAATAAGCAGCCTCAAAAAAAGCAGTGCAGAGGCTTTCAAGCCTGGATCTCCCTCAGTGCAAACAGAAATACTGATGAATGCAATCTCTCTTCTGAGTCTCCTCTGCCCTCTTTCCACAAGCATTTCTCTGAATCCACATCTTCACTGTCTGCTCAGAGCCATGTCCATTCTGCCACCAACAGTTACTCATAACGTCAATCCCCTCGCACCAAGGGTGTCACAAGCTGCTGCTGGTAGCCCTGTGTGCTCTGCCAGAGCTTGTCCTGGCCCCAGGAACTCTAAAGGAGCCCCAGGCTGTGGCAGGGTGGCATCAGCATGCTTAGGCTCTCAGCTGAATCTTCAGCTCAATGTACTCTTAATCACAACACATAGGTCTGTTCTTGTCCATAATACCCAGCGTAAGAATATAAACTGTAAATAAGTGCAATAAGGGGAAAGTAGCATTTATTTTCTGAAGGGGTTTTTGTCCCTTTCCTGCTCTCTTATGGTTTCTTGACATCTTCCTCACAGATGCCCGTTTTGTGTGAAATACTACCATAAAAAAAAGTGTTGGCCCTTAAAACTAACTTAGGGGAGTTTGCTCCTTGTTTGTGGATCAGTTTCCAGGGAACAAAAGCCAATGAGAAATCAACCTACCAAAATAAAAAAGAGGCGGGCAGCCACCAAAGTCTAAGAAGCCATTTTGGAGAGATGAAGCAGAAATAATAGGTTGGTTTCCCATAAAAGAGCAGATTCCAGAGACTGGCAGAGAGCCACATGTGAGAGAGAGAAGAAAGGAAGGAACCTGGAAAATTTGTGCTTCAGCCTAAAGAATTGTCCAGAAACTGAGGAAATTACGGCATGGGGATGCATAGAGGACCTGCACTATTTTATCTAGATTTATTGTCTGTCACGGTAATAAAAGAAAGAAGAATTATTCCAGAATCTCTTTTGGAAGACCTTTGTGTTATAACAAGCAATACGTTCTACCTAGCCACAGACAGGCTAAAGCAAACTCACTCATGTGGCTGAGCTTTGGAAGTCCTAGGTTTGGGCTCACAAAGCTCTACTCCCATAGGTGCCTCTACCAAGAAGCTGCACATTGGGGAAGGCAAGGAAAGAGTGGGCTGGGCTTCACTCAAATCAAAGACAGGTTTGGAGTGCATCAGTCTAGCACAAGTAACTAAACCACTCAAACCTGGCTACATAGCCTCTCCTTATTTCTTTCTGCCCTTCCATGACTGGCCTTGTCCAGCTTAAGAAATGAGTCGCTTATTCACCTTTTTCCTGGGTGGATCTCATGTGTCTGCATTCACAGGATGCACATGGATGATCCTGTCATTGAGCTGCTTTGCCCCACTCCTGCTCGTTGGAGCCCAGAGTGATATTCAGTGGAAGTTCAGAGAAGCTGAGATACACTCAGATCCACTCTGCTGGCCTGGATACAGGCAAAAAATAGGCAGCATAAAACAGCCCAGGACCTACAGGTCAGCCAGTAGTGTACAAATGATACTCAAAACCTGAAACTTGCTATGGGCTCAATTGCATCTTGAATGAGCTTCTCACTAACAATCATTAAAACCTTTTAGCCCGTTGAAAGATGGCTAAAAAAGCCTTTGTCCCACGTTGTTCTTCCCAGATCTCTGTCAGAGAGCTGCTTTCTCTAAGAATCTCCAAATACAAAAGCCTGCTTTCCTGCTAATATTTTGCAGACAGCATTTCTGACTTTACAACTGATGTCAGGCCCCCTCAGATGTGTCTGTGTATAGGATGGAAAACCAAACTCTTTAACCTCAAGAGTGGTATAGCATGAGCTGAGGGTTGTTCTTTGGACTTTTACTTCACTACCAGTAGGCCAAGTTGATCTACGATGAAAACTGGCAGCTCCTTCTCTCAGAATCTTTAGGAGTACAGTTATGTGCCACTTAAAGTTTCTTCTGACAGATTTGTCTCCATATGCTCATGCTTCATGCCAACATGAGATACTTTGTTAAGAATCGGTAAGCATTGCAGACAATACATGCCTTAATCCAACTACACTCTTTCAGTAATACTTGTCTATTTAATATCCACTGCTGTACTCCATGTTTGTAACAAAGCGCTCTCTTGCCATTGATGTTACCTTGATAATTAGATTATTAATATGCTATGACCATTAATTAGTATGATTTTCTTTAGTATAATTTCTCTCTTGCCTCTATAAATCTTCTGTTTTCTGATGCTTGCCATAAATTATTTGCATCACTGATTAAAGTCTGGCCTGTCCTTTTTGCATATAAACCTAGGATAATCCTTTTTCACACTCATAGAAATAGCAATCTTAGTTGTATCAGCACCAGTTCTGGGGTTTGGTTATAAAGCAGTGGCTGAAACCAATTGATGTGGTTAATATGAAACTGGCTTGGTGTCTGTTGGAATCTCAAGGGAAGAAAGTCAAATTCTAAGTAATATTGATATAAATTATAACAACTTAATACTTTCTAATTTAGAGTAACCAGCAATTTTTCTCACCATTCTTGCATATCATGTTTCAAAATGAAGATAGTCCTTATTACATTGCATTTGGCCAATAATACCTGAGACATCCTGATCTTTTTTATTCAATGAACATCATTTTATTGTCACTCTGACAATATTTATTTTTCACTGCTGGAATATAGCTACACTCAAAATTTAATGTACAATTTTTTTGCTGCCTTTAATTCTTCAATACTTTGGTATCTTAGTATTTTGCAAGGTACACAACAAACTTGATTATCAAGTACATTAAAACCTTTTTTTTTTTGAGCCACTCTTCTATCTAAAAGGATCTTAAACATTACAGAAAGAGTCTCTTGAGAATAACCCGTGCATGAAAAGCCCTGTAAGCAGCACAAGAGCTCTAACTCTGTGGCTCTGCCTGTCAGGAGGGAAATACAAAGACAGGAATTTGTTGTGCTATACAAGTTCTTTGCTTTGCATGACTGTTTTTAGGTCATGGGAATCAGAGCTTCAGATGCCTCAAATTCATGGCACAAGCATATCCAGGTGAGTGCAGAAAGTACAGATGTTTGACACTGAGAAAAAGCACATGTTGCTGTTGGGTTCCAAGTTAACCACCACAGACATTCATTATTATTGCTGTTGTTGTTGTTATTATTGTTGTTGTTGTTATTATTATTATTAATAATAATAATATTTTTTAATAACTGTGATTTGTGGGGTAATTTTCATACTCCTGACACTATCAACACAAAGGTAAGAAAATAAGACAAGGCCTTCATTTCCTTCTCACACACACTGGCTTGGGGCATGCAATGTACCCCAGCCATTTAGAGTGCATTCAGTACAACATTAGTCTCTAACAATGCAATCACCTGAAGTCCTTAGTGTCTAATGAGAAATTAAAGACTTATGCTTTAGGGTATGACCAGGTTAGTATCTGCAACTGTAAATGTTTTAAGGATCTGAATGTGATCTACATTCTTCATCTCTTGATTTCAAGCTCTTTAATTTGGAAGCACTTTTGCCAGGCTTTACAATTTGTATGGCTATCATGCATTTTGCCAGCAAGCCTGATTTAAAAGATCTTCACCCTAACAAAAAATCTGCAGAAGTAGCAAATTTAAGATGTTGATTTTTTTTTCTTGGCTACTTCATCATATTCTCTTTGGTCCTATTTGGATTCTTTTCTAGCTGAGAATAGTACTGTCATGCATCCAAACCATGATCGTAGGTGCATACAAATCTTTTAAATGAAAATAACCACTACTTGTAGTAAGTAGTGGAAAAGAATGGAATAAAGATGATACGCTTTGGCCAATCATCACAGGAAAATTTCTAATGAAATGTTTTGCAGTTTCTAAGATTGGTGGAAAACAGGGCTAGGGGTTAGAATTTGAGGGTTTTCTTTTGGTTTAAAATGCTGCCTTAAAGAGTATTGATGCAGCTGTCAAGAGAGAGCTTACGGTCTGTGGGCAGACAAGGCAGTATGGCTGAGTTGGAGCCTGCTGGTCCATAGCACTGACACGTTTGGAAGCAATATTATTCTATTCCCCAGCAGAGTAATTTATACCATGTATAAAATAAGCAAACAAAAATTCAAAGCCTACTTCTCTTCATCTAACCCCCCAGTCCTAGAAGACTTAAAGACCACGAGATGAGAGAATCACTATTTCTGTTTTGATCTATGGTGCAGGGGATCCTGCTGTCAGAAGAAAGATCAGCAATTTCAAACAGATTTTTTTCAAATAGTACCAGAATTCATATTGACTAGAGGCCACCTATGATTATATGGCCAACCTTGACTGTGTCATTTTCCAACTTTTTTAGTACTTTATTTTGCAGCTTCAATTTTAATTTCAGTTGTTGTGATTTAACTCCAGCCAGCATCTAGGTCCCAGACAGCCACTCACTCGTTCCCCCACCAGTGGGGTCAGGAAGAGTAAAAGCCAGAAAACGTGTATGTTGAGACAAGAACAGTTTAATAGGAAAAACTAAAGGCACACATGTAAGCAAAGCAACAGTTACTTGGGTAGACAAAACGCCAGCACTCCAACATCCTTCCTTCTTCCTTTTTCCCCCCACTTATATACTGAATGTGATGCCATATGGTCTGGAATATCCCTTTAGTCAGTTTGGGCCATCTGTCCCAGGCATGTCTCCTCCCAACTTCCCATTTAGCCACAGTCTCCTCTCCAGTGTGGCAGCACAAAATTCAGAAAAGGCTTTGGCTCTATGTAAGCCCATCTCAGCAATAATAGAAACATCTCTATGTTATCAACCCAGTGTTCAGCACAAGTCCAAAACACAGCCCCACACAGTGAAGAAAATTAACTCTACTCCAGACAAAACCAGCACAGCCATGAAATTACATCATTTGGGTGCCTTATTTCTTAGGAATATTTCAACTAAAGTTTAAATTATAATTTGTATATATGATGTGCATGTTCAAGAGAAAGAAACATGTAAACTTTAACTTGTAGCAGAACTGTAGCAGAAGGGAGCTTTAGAGAAAAAAAAAAGACACTTCTGGTGCTTGAGGATGTTTCTTTTTGCTGGATATCAAAGCGTTACAACAAACAGTGAAGCTGTGAGAGATTTGTGATGAAAACATCTGAAGGGTCTTTTACCATAGAGTGTGTTAACTAACCTGACCAACAGGGAGGATAGAATTTCTCTGTACTAGTCGTGTGAAAGTTACCTGCGTCACTGCAATAAAGAATAGCAGCCTAGTACACGCATCACAGTAATGAAAATTTAGTGACAGCTTCAAAAAGTCAGGGTGCAAGTTCTCCTGGGAAGAGAAGTCCCTGGAAGCTCTTGCAGCAGCGCTTACCAGCCGTGATTCAGGTATCAGAGCCGTCACTGGCTGGATCACCAGGCAAGGCAGATCTAAGCCAGTTCAGAAATGAGCACAAGGAGAACATAGCCAAATTAACAAAAGCATGCAGTGGTGATTTTCTGCCAGCACGTGTCACTCGTATTCTAGACAGCTCCCTACTTGTCTGCCCTGTGCATACCAGGCCACCAGCCCTGCCTCATGGCAGGAATATTTTGGGGCAGTTCGCTTAGACAGGGCTAGCGTTCCTTTTCCAAGGTCAACTGGTGACCCAGGAAATAGCTTCGTAAGAAGTGCCATGCCACAGGCAGGCCAAAATGCCCCAGGAATCTTGGCATTACAAGTTCCATGTGCTATTTTTGCCACTCTCTTGAGCAACAGAAATAGCAGCAGCAGCAGCGTGTGTCCCTGCCTGGCAGGGCCGGAAGAAGGATCTGGCTGCATGGAGGCTTGGCATCAGCTCCCTGCCCACTGAGGACCACATGAAGCAGGGACCAGCACTCACAGGGTGTTCTGCAAGAGCTCCAAGGCAAGGAAGGGAAATGCCAAGCTTTGCCCAGCAGAGCTGATGTGTATGGGTGCCCCATAGAGTTTGGTTTGGCCTGGGGCTTGGTTCTGGCTGGACTGCAATGACATCTGCTGTAACTGCTGAGTGTAGACGTAATGGCCAAGGTCTGATGTTAGGGTCCAAAGAGAAAGGTGCTACAGAGCTCTGGAGGGTAGGCAAGAATTTTTGATGAAAACAGATAAAATGAAGGGGTGAAAAATCTTGCAACCTTGTGGTCAAGCTGATAGAGAAAGGTAGCATGTCTCTTTTCAGCACACCAGTCCTGTTAGGATGTATTGGAACTAGAAAAGTCCTTTCTTTTATGGCATTTTTGATTTTGAAAACAGAAAACTGACTTTCTGGTTTAGGGGAACACTCACTACCTAGCTGCCATTGAGCTGTCAGTGCTCAACACTGCTTCCCTCCTGCATGCTGGACTGTGAACTGGTGCCAGTGAAGTCCCTGCAAATGTTTACTGTTGCTGCAAGTAATTAGCTGTTTGCAGCTGGGCTGCTATGTCTCAGACCACTGTAGCTAGACCTGGCAGAGGTCACCTCTATGACTCCTGCTCAAGCAATATGGATTTTTAAGGACTCTCTCAATGCATTTTTTCCAAAAATAGGAACACATAGAAAAGAAGAGAAATAAGAACTGCTCCAAGTCAACTGCTCCCACTGAAGCATAATCAGCTCACCAGTCCTGACCATAGGAACAAAGACACACATGCAAACTATTAATAGCAGCATAAGTATATAGATATTGCTGAAAACAAGCAGAGACTCTTTCTTCCAGATTTACAAAACAAGACAGCTTAATTCTCAACTTTCTGAAACCTAAGTGTCTGGAAATTCCAAAATTAGAGATGTGAAAGTGGTGTGTAAAAAAATTTAGATGCGTTTTATGAATACCAGTGTTAGCATGTTTAATTTCTAATCTAAATAGTATTTAACCAGAAATCATGGCAACATCAAGGACTAATGAGAAGGTCATTCTGGGGCCATGTATTTTGTCCATGTAATACTGGTGGTTAGGAGACAATGTGAAACACTCATGTCTCCTTTATATTTTATGCCTTATAGAATGGCCAGAATGTTATGAAAGGGCTAGTGACCTGGCAAATCTTTTAGAAAGAGTTAAGAGATGTTTTCATATGCCACATAGCCAGAAGGGAACTTTAAGAAGGGACATAATGCAAATATTATTTCTGATTATGTCACAGAAAAAAACCCACCCAAACCTAATAAAACAAACCAAATAAAAAAAATCCAAACACAAAACTGAAAACAGAGGAATAATTCTATTAAAAAAAAAATAGAGGAAGCAGTGGTGGTCATTGCAACTACTCACAATAGTTAAAGTAAGGATATATTTCAAACCACGTACACTTGCAATTAAGGTTGTTCCCTGATCTACAGATGATGCAGGTTTGGATTTTTTTTTTGCAATCAGGTAGTATAACTAGGATCTTGTTCTGTACAGGAGTTCCTAAGGACTTAGAGCAGGTTTCTTTCAGTCTTTACTGTCCAAACCATTCTATTTCATGTGCAAAATGTAGACAATTTTTGATCAGGTTACTACTTCTTTCTGTTGTTTTTTTTTATGTTAGTCATATGGAATCACACATGGAAGTTTTCGCCCACCATGGCTGAATCTGCACAAGCACTGATTGTCCAGACCTGGGACCTGACCTGAGCAAGTTGAACCCTCTCATACCCTTCCATGCACCTTCTGGAGTTTCCTTCCTACAGGCATGAGGCCATGCAGGCAGAGATAGAAGCAAAACTTTGCATTCTGCATTCAGTATTTATAACATGGCTGTGATGTGTGCCTGGAGCTGGGAAGTATTTCCAGCCTTGACTCCCATCAGGCCCTCACAGCCCATTCCTGCACCTAATCCTGTAGACAGCAGAGGCTGATAGGCTGATAGCACCATTCCAAGGGCCAGCACTTGCTGATCCATGCAGGAGAACTGAGCCCTGCATCTTCTCCTGCAGGGTCTAGGCCTCTCTTGCCTCCTTGCTGGGCTCATAGAAGGACCACATGGACCTGGAGGCAGGCAGCCTTATTCCCAGTGCTGGCGTGGGGGTGGACAGCAGAATGCACGAAGAAGGGGAATGGCAGGGAGAGAAGGAGGTCACATCCCCCTTGGCTGTCCTGCTAAATCCACACCTGAGTTTCATTACATTATAGCATTACAGCTGACATCTCATTATGGAAGCTCACAGAAGGCCTGGACTTTTGAACTCAAGAGCAAAGGTCAATTTTTGCCACTAAATCAAGGTGGCAGAGGAAACATATGGTCCATGGTTGATCCCTCCTCCCTGTCCTGATTTATTAGAAACCAAGAATTGATTTTTTAGGAACAACTGTCTTTGCATTTATTTTCTCTGTATTTGGTATTTGGGATCAGTTAGATCTCTCTAAAAAAACAAAAACAAAAAAAAACACCAAAAAACCCCAAAAATCAAACCCCAAAAAATCCAATATAAAATCCCCAGTAAACCTTTATAATCAGGTTTCTATTTAGGTACCTGATATTCTAAACTTTTTTACTCCAGAGATAGTTTTAAACTGTCATCCTTGACATTGCCTTTTGTTGAAATCTTTTACAGTCCTTCCTTGCCATCCCTCTACATTTTAGTAAGTTTTCATCCTCTGTCCATATTCCATTGTGACTGCTTTTGGCTTACATCCTGCACTAACATGGTCAAGAAATGCAAACATGATAGGAAAAAAACCCCATAGGTGAGCTAAAAGTCCTTCTCTGGGTAATTTGTATGCTCTTCCCAGCTAGCTGTAATAGCATCAAATCAAAGTGATAAGGATACTGCTAAAATTGCTTTAATTAACATCAGCTTTACAGCCATAAATCATTATTAATTCCCACGTTAAATTTTGGAAATGGCCTAGATTTTTTTGGCCATTGCCACCGTTTGTCTGGAACTTTTCCCACTCGCAGACCTTTGCTTGCTCTTCTTACTCTTGTCCTGATGTTTTCCCTGTCAAGTGGAGCTTCCATCTGGCCTGAATGTGTGCACAGAGTTACTCTCACTCCTTCAACCGTGACCTAGCTCCACTTTCTGTCAGCGCCTGGCCTTTTTCTAATTCCAGAGGTAGATGAGATGCTGGAAGTCGTTGCTGCTATGCCTTTCAAGAGACAAAATTATTGATCGGAGATTGTCTTCCCATATTAGTGGGTTATTGCAATTTAACAATACTTCAGATGTCTACATAGAGAGGCCAAGTACACATCACTGATACATCTACATAGTTTAAGCTTTTCCTTTTGAATGGAATACAGCCACTTCTTTCAGTGGGAGTTCTTGCTTCCAGACATTTTAATGAAGGTGAATAAAATATTTAAATTTCTTAGCAGCTCATATGTTTTGCTAGATGTTGACTTTCCAATAACTATTTATCAGGTCTTTCGTTTATTCCATTTGGGAGCTTGGACTAGTTTGTCTTCGCTGTTTCGTATGTGTTGATAAAATTCAGTTCTGCTGAAGGGAATCCATTCTTTAGGAAGGCTGTTATTGTCCTATGTTTCTATTTTGATTTCTATTTATGTACTTCTCTTCCTTAACAGTATTCAGCTGCCCTGTTTGCTGTGTCATTTGTATGCAGACGATATTCGGATATCCTCAGTCCCTTCAGAGCCTACAAAGAAGTTTGATGTTTTGTGTAATTGCCTCTGTGATATTTAATCACGGGTAATTTCAAATTTTGTTAAACTTAACACAGACAAAACTGAGTTACTATTGATTAGTTCACTGGCGCAGAGGTCTCAGGTGTCATCTGTGGTAGTTTCCATTTGTGGTATTTCTTTTATCCTTCAGATAATGCTTGTGACCTTGGGGTCATTGTGGATTTGGTGCCTGCTTTTGAAGCCCACATCAATCATGTAATTAAAGTGTCTTACTACTGTCTTTGGAATCTAACTGGGCTGAGACCTATGCTCTTTCTAGCCCACTTGCTAAAACTTTAATCCATATTTTTTTTTGTCTGACTTGACTACTGAAGCTCTTCCATGTGCCCTCCGCTGGTTGCTTTAGGGACACAGTCTAGCAATTTAGGAGTATACAGTGAATTACCCATGTTCATTGAATTCTGTTCTAAGTAGTCAATGTATTTTTCAAATGTGGCTAGACCCTAGGTATCACTTGGCTGTTCTTAGCAGGGGTCTTTTAATGATATTTTATTTAACAGACCAGGAAAATTCTACATAAATCATATAAATTTGCACTGTTATTTTTCAACCTGTTTCTGAATGTCGATGGCTTTAAATTATGAAAATTTCAAGATTGCTGTCACTTAATGTTATTAAATGTTATCTTTTTGGCAAATTACAGAAACTTTGGTTATGATTCCATTACAATCCTGTCTTTACTTGCTTGTTACTTTGGGGGTAAAGATTTCCAGAACAGCATCTACTAAAAGATGACTGGTTTCAGTTTTTATTTTCATTTTTATTCAGAACTTATTTGCAACAATCCTTTTCTTTTTGGCAATACAATATCATAAGTCACATTCTTCTCTCACTTGTTGTCTACAGAGCTCATTGAGATTAGAACAGGATTAACAGAAGCCTTGACCATGATGCAGTTTTAAACAATCCAGATAAATGTATACAAGTATGTAAACACTTAGATAAGTTTAAAATTCGTTCAACTTTATTTAATTCAGAGTGATGGCAGGTGCTACTGTTAAATCACACTGAAACAAATGTAAATAAAAAGTCATGCAGCCTATTTTCCTGTTATAAAATCATATAAAATTATATGTTTGTATTTTTGAAAAGTTAATGTGTAAACATATCTTAACAGCAGGCTATTGCCACATACACCTAATTATGGTTCATACCTCTCCTAGAAGAAGCACGTGAGGTAAAGTATGCTCTGACACACAGTGAGTAAAGACAAAAGCTAGAAAAGATAATCCATGAAGAAGCAGGACAGCAGTTGCATGTATCTGAAATGATTCCCCTTAAAATCTCTTGAAAGTAAGAGTAACATGGAGCACAAGTGGATTATCAAATATGCATGCCATGGTGACGAAGCAACGCTCCTCTGCTTCTACTGCTTGACACACAGAATCACTGCTGAGACAGCAGGAGACAAGAAGCTGTCTGGCATTCAAATACAAGAAAAAGGCAAGTGTACAGACATTCTGTTTGGTTTTTCTTTCAGTTAGGTTCTGTAAATAAGTGCCTGAAACTATTCATTAGCATTGCTACATGCAGTCTGAGTGTTTATACGGCAGTCAAATGGGTGAATTTCACTGCAGCAAACGGCTACAGGAAAGATTAATTTGCACTGAATTAAGTGGAGTAGTCTATTGTCTACCTTTGCTGTGATGCTTTTTTGTCTACATGCCCAACTCTAACCCAAGGCTATTCACTTAGATGTGAAAATCAGATGTATGGGATAAACTGAATGTTTTATTTATAGCAAGAACATTAATATACAGCATGCTGTGCTCTATGAGCAAGGATAGTCTAATGGCATTCTGGAGTGACTTGTTCCTCACTGAAATGTGAACTTTCATCTCTGTCAAAGAAGTACAGGAACACTCTCTGAAGTTGGATGCTCTTCCTGAATCATTACAAAATTGTCTGGCAGTCACTGCAAGTGTTAATTGCTGCAATGAGAAGATAACTTAACCTACCTCTCTAATTAGAGAAAGCACACTGGCCCAAGCAAGGGAAATGCTGAAGCTTTGCCTAGCCATCTAAAATGGATCCCAAAAGTGATTAGATTAATTTTTCAGTACCTGAACAGCACTGCCTGCCTTCCTGATGGTTGTCTGCAGCCTCTGTCCTGCAGGCTTCTGGACTCGGATAAAAGGCAAGGTGTCCTCAAGCTGTAAGGAATGAAAGAAACCCGAAATTAAGTAAGAAATTTTCCAGATGAGAACTTTCACACAAAGTTTGTCCTAAAGTCTCTAGAGAAGTTAGGTTTTTGTATCAAAGATGCAAAGTCTTATTTAAAGCTTGTGTAAGCAACTGAATTTTTTATAATTTGCCCACAATGATGCTAATTGATTTTAATTTGGCACACATTTGCTCCGGAGTGTATACCAAAGGAACAAGAATTATTCCAAAATATTTTGCTAAAGGTATTACTCACTTGGCAAGGTGTTGCAAAATCCGTTTCTTCTCCTTCCACCTGGGCTCACAAAGTTTGCAGGAGCCATCTCAAAAACCAGAAGCTGTTAACCTTTCCCCATCTTTTCCCACGCAAGGGTCAAACACAAAAATAAAGAGGGTGTAACATGAAGAAGTATTTATTCTGCAGTATGATGTACGGAATTTTTGGCAGCAGTGGAATTTCAAAGAGAATTACTTTATCTCTAATATGGACATGAGTAATAGATGGCAGAATGTACTGAGACTTATATAGGCAGATTTATGAGGCGTGCCAGAAAACAGTGGCCTGCCGAGTTTATTTAAAGCCATACATTCTGAGCGAGTCTGCAGCAAGGACTGAGCAGTCATTGTCCTTCTTGCAGTAAAACTGTCTCAGACTGGCCAAGGTGACTGTAACATCACTGACTCCTGCCCAGAAGAGCAGTCTCAAAGACTTCAACAGCTATATGGAAGTTCTTGAGTGAGAAGGCAGCCCTTGTTTTTTAGAAGCAAAAGTCTGTCTGTATAAGACTTGTGTGACTGTACAGTGAAACAGAGCTCTACATAACTACAAACTTCATTGCAATAGGTTTTGAAGATGGTTTACTCACTTTGGTCAAATTTAGACACTTGGCCTCAAGGATTGTTGGCACTGATGTTTATATCCTCTAGTTAGTAAAAAAATAACTGTATGACTCCAGAAAAACATGCCCTAGAAAACCATGAGAACAATGCAGCATCTCTGAGGAGGAATGTAATGTTCAACTGCTGTATAATGAAGAGAGGTGGAACAGATAGTGGAGTAACTGTGCAGTAAAATATTCGGAACTCATAATGTTTCATGGGGCCAATGCCCCTGGGAAGAGAAATAAACTCTTTTCTATGGCAGAGCAATAAATATTTATATATCCTATTGCCCAAAGACCTCCATCAGAAGGGAGTGAGAGGAAGCTGAGTTTGCAGAAAAGAAAGTGATGCAATCCTTCTTTTGCCTTTACAAGCTGAAGATACAGACAGGCAGAGAGGAAGAGCTTGTTTCTAACACATTTGAAGAAATTAGAGTGTTGGAGAAGTTGCAGGGAATTTGGTCACTGTAACTACTACAGGAATGCTGCTTTCCCCCTTTCTTTGTCTCCTGTTCAGAAGTGAATCACATATGATCTTTGACTGGATGCAGATGACAAGTTTTACTTTTTGATGGAGAGAAAATTAATTGTAATCGAGGACTTTTCCTGTGTTATCCAAGTAACTGCTTAGCCCTTACAGACAGAAGGGAAGCACATCTCTCTTAAGCCCAGAACATGAGCTTTTCCAACTTGCAAAAATTCCCATTGATATAGTCTCATCTTAGAAGACCATAATTGGTTGAGAAAAAAAAGAGAATCAAAGATTGCAGGGAAATCATTCTCACCCACACA
The DNA here is from genome assembly GCA_013401135.1 of Cettia cetti. NCBI lineage: Eukaryota > Metazoa > Chordata > Aves > Passeriformes > Sylviidae > Cettia > Cettia cetti. The sequence continues at coordinate 29,168 of VZUI01085070.1, read as the reverse complement.
GACTGTGCTAAAGGTATTTTCCAAGAGTACGAGTCTCCTGTACTTACACATAACACCCACAGCACCTATTCATAAGACACCACATGAAAAAAAATAAGTTTCAACTTCATTTTCTACTTTGGGGAGTTTAAGTTATCTCCCTAAGACATCATAACCACCCAACTACAGTCTTAAATCGATCAGGGGAGGTCTGGAGGTTCACAGAGCATCACAAACAAGGCATCTCCCATTGCAGGCATGAGAAGAGACATTCTTTGCACATCCAGTGATGCTCGAGTGCTCTTCAGATGTTAATGAGGTTGAGAGGTCCAATGTTCATTTAAATTGTTCACAATTTATGGATAGGCAAACTGAAGCATTACTATTGTGAGGAATATTTCAAAAGTTGGTCTCTGGTTTTGCAGACACACATGGCTCTTTTCCATCCAGGCAATCCACAGAGATACCTGGAAATTTCCATAAAATCAGGTCTGGTTTCCTTTTCTATTAAATATGTAAAATTGTCAGTAGCAGGACGTTTTTCAGAAGTATGTGAATTTAGATGAAGCTCTGCTAGAAAAGGTGTCTGCTAGAAAAGGTGTCTACTAGAAACTGCTTTGCTTCCTGCCTACAGGCTACTAAGGAATCCAGATTTCTAGGGTCAAGATTTCCAGGATGGTCCTTCCATATAGACTACCACAAACTTAGGAGACCATAAAGTTTAAAGGGTTTTGCAGCATGGCTGAAAGCCCAGAAGTCCAGGCTGTAGCAGAAGTTTTTCAACAGCTCTATTCTCCATTTTTGTGGGACCTGAGAGAAGTCTCACTAAAATCAAGAAGAACGAAAAGGTGCAGCTTAAATTTTGAAAAACCTTTGGTCTTGTAGGAGCAGCTTGGTAAGATGCAATAAGAGTAGTGTTAGGAAATATTTAGTTAAGTAATCAGGAAATACATGTTTTAGTTTTTCTCAATTACTTGTAGGGGTTGGAAATACGTTTTCTGCAGGGAACTTTACTTATGTGCAGTTTTGGTTTTTTTTGTTTTGATTTTTTTAATCAGGGATGAACAAAAAAATCTGAAATACTGGAATTGCTCTGCAGGACACAAACATTTCATTTCAGTCTTCTCCTCCCTGTTCCTGCTCAGCCTTTAGGGAGATTTTGGTTCCCTGTTTTCTTTCTCTGTACAGTAACCAGCTTTGGAAAATACAGGACAATGAAAGTTCTGGATACAAAAAATACCAACCAAAATCACTAGGCATGCCTCTTGCACTTCTCAGAGATGTGCATGACACCAGTGTGAGAGGCAAGGCTGGGAGGCCAGAGAGGACCTCAGGCTGCACTGGAAATAAAAGTGCTGAGACTGGGAGAACTGCAGGCAAAAGCAGGAAAACCCCATTATCCTCCCTAGCAACAATCAACCTTTCCAGTTTTGAGGAGACAGAGACTCAAGATGGAGTAATAATCCTGAGATTTGGGCAGGAAAAATGGGCATACAGCAGGGATTGTTTTTAAAGATGACCAAAGTTCAGCAATGCCAAGAGGAATAGCCAGATGTACCCCAGTTCCAGGGACACAGTGGCTGGCAGGACTACTGGAGGATGGGCTGGCCATCACCTTGGGTGGCCCAGGGAGACCCCATCCGTGGCAACTGGGGCTTTATTGTACATGTGGGAACGTTTATCACTCTGAGCAAAACAATATCCACATCTCTTCCTGGAAGGATGCTATTCTGTCCTGAGGTGTACAAGAGAGGCTTTCAGCTGGGAGGCTTTAATGATAAGCAAGTGCAATTCAAAGGAGAATTGTAAATTGAAGTCGGCTCCAAAACACTTCTTAAAGCCCTGAGTCATTAGCAGCTGAATCACATTATTCCTGTCAGCAAGATCTCTAACATCATCCTCTATTTACTGTACATTACCTCATGGTCCTGGTCAAACTGTGAGGCTTTTACACGAACGTGAAGAGTCCTAGTCATTAGGATGAGTTTGACATAATGCAAGCTTTATTTTCTGGTCCTAGTTAGAAAGCAACAACCCCAGTCCAAGGATTTTCTTAGTCCACACACAAAAAGTTTTCCTAACAAGCAGGTCAAATAATAAGCCTTGTTTTCTGTTTTTCACATTTCACTTATTTGCTGAAGCTTGTGGCTCTCTGCTACAAGGGCAGTTCTGAAAGTCAAAAGGTCACAGAATAAAGCATCACCCTTAAAAATTCATCATGTATCTGTCGAAGAGTGACCTCATGGTGACTCTTTCTCAGCTTCAAAGCCATTGATCGCATGGCCCTTCATTCTCCTTCTGGAAATCCTATAAACAAGTCCCTCTGAGATGACAGAAACTTAACATGCAACTCTTGACACATTTTAAAATAATGATGCAATATTAGATTAGATATTATACTTATTAGTACATATTTAGCTCTTTCCAACAGTTCATCATATAAGATTAGGTGATAAATTATCAGAGAATTTTTCAATTGTTTAAAATGGTTAATTTTCAAATGTTGTAAATTTGTTTATAGAATGTATGCTTATCCAAATATATGTATCTTTAGGCTTACCAATATGGCAGGTATTGTGTTAAGGAGATAAGCTTCTCTGATCCAGATATGTCTATGAATTGCAGCTCCTTTAGGCGTAGAGCTCTTGATGTTGGAAAGGCACAGGATTAGGAAGTTTAAGCAAGCTGAAAGATAAGGATCAAAGTTAAATTGAAAGTTACTTTGGTTCATTTGTTTCAGTGATTAGAGAGACCATATTATTAAAATAGTGAGTGAATTGTTTAGTGCTATGCTTGACATAACTTCTCAAAGAGAAGATATAAGGATAAAAAGTCTAAGAACTAGAACTGAGGTCTGAAAAGAAAATGCTTAAACCTGCAATCAAACATCTATATTTACAGTCTGGATGATGCCAAACTTCACTGACAAGACATATCTCTTCAGCAGCGCTCCTGAGAGACCTGAAAGTCAGGCTAGGCTCTTTTCTCTCAGACGCCACATTCTGCAGGGGAAGTTCTATAAGCAAAACAGATTTCTGCATGGCAGAGGTGCAGCCTGGTCATCATTACTGCATCCCCTTTTTCTCCCTTACCACCTGTTATTTCTGGGCCTGCTGAATGGAAGGGCTGGGAACTGAATTCCAAACCCTGATACAAGTTCATAGGGTATTTGCTAACAATAGCACACAGTTCATAGTGAGACAAAGCCTACATCCCCAGCCAGTTTGCAGCCACATCACAGACAGACCCTTACTCTGGCCAGCCTCTAAACCAAGAAAGTTATTGTTGGAATGGAGCTTTTCCCTCACAGCAGTTAAGGCACTCCTGGGGTGCCTGAGAGATAAAACTGTGAAGAAGAGGCTTGCCGGATCTACAGCTTGCAAATTACAGTGCTGGAGCTACTCTATCAATTCAGACAGCAGCTGGCCTCTGGCAATATTTTTTCCTTCAGATTAATTAACATTTTCCCCTCAGCCCCCTGGTTATAGGCATGATCATAAAATCTGTGCATGTTAGCAGAAGTTGTTCAGATACTATTCACCTAGCCAGCTGTGTAGCAGTGATTTTCTGCCTCTGCAAAAGCTCTCCTGATGTTTCTGAGGGGTGGGAGACTTCAATGCTGAAAATGAAAATGGTCAAATTTCAAGTGACCAGTCTGAAAGACCATCCAGTCTTGCAATTCCTCTAAAAACTTATCCCTTTGGGCTAATTATGTTTTCATAATAGGCAAAGCTGTTGTTCTATACAGAGTCAAGTTTGCATTTCCAGAAGTCAGGAACAGCCTCCTATCAACAGCACCAGGGCAGGATTTCACAGCTTGCTTTTTCAGGGAAAGCTCCCTTTCTGCTTCTCCACCCAACGGACTTCATACACTTCAGCTCCTCAGGCTGACAGCAAATTTCTTTTAGGAAATCTTGCTTCAGTAAGACCTTGTTGGACAATGGTTTCATTATTCTTCAAGATTAATTATTTTTATTAAAAAACCTGATCCCTGCATTACTGAAAAATATTCTGCTTTCAACACAGTATAAAATCATGATTCAAATGTATAAACTATGGTGCAATTTTCAGCGTATTTTTTAACTACCAGCTTGATAATATTAAGTAGTTTGAGTAGGAATCCTCATGGGCAAAGCTTGCTGGGACTGAGGTTTGCAAATAACAAAACTGCTGCAAAAGCAGGATTACTAGTCAAATGTCCACAGAATTACTTCTCTTGACACAGCTTTAACTCACTCTTATCCAATACTGAATCCTAAAAAAATTGTAATTAAACAACACAGATTGTTCATTATTTGAATTTTAAGCCACTGTATTGATTGAAACTGCTGAGAACATTGAGAATATAAACTTTTTCTAGCACAGGAGGGACCAGATATTGGACATGATGACTACATCCATTGCCTCAAATGTATGATGATGTTCAGTCTGCCCCTAGCATTATGCAACTGCCAGTGCTTTGTTCTCTAGATCAAGGTAACATCCTTCCCTTTCTATTACTTTCCTGGGGCTTCTGAATGCATTAAATTAGTAGAAAAACTGCAGAGTAAACTTAGGGTGTGAAATCTGGTACATAGGTATTGTGTATCACCTGCAGAGATATCTACATCAGTCCTTAGCAAATATTTTGAAGGCCCTTGGTAAGTATCAACTAGGGGCTTTGTTGGGCAAGATGTCCTGAGACAAAGCCTGTCTCATATATTAATTAAATGTATTCACTATTTGTCTGCATTAAAAAACCCCAGAACACTAAAGGCAACTCAACCCCTATATTCGTGAACAGGTCAATATCAAAGATCATCTGTAGATCAAAACCTGAAAAATGCAAAATGTTCAGATTAGTATGCAAAATAGAACATCAGTGTGGAGAGTGGATTTATATGATTATCTATGAATAATTCATCAGCACAAGAAATACAATTAGCTTTTAAAAATGTTCTAACTACTACACTCATGTTTAGCAAACCTAACATATAGCAACATCAGGAGGAAATGTCCATAATGTAAAAGAAATTAAAACAAATTCCTTAAGCAGCCCAGCTGCCTTATTACTAAGGGGGAAAAGGGCAGTGGATTAGATGGGTTAGATCATGCCCAGAGAGGTTAACTTGCCTGTAGTCAATACCCTTGCATTTGCAGGTGTGCCCTCAATTGACCCTATTAATATGTGCAACCCTTGCTGGAAACCTTACCTGAGAAACATTAAGCTCTGGTCATTTGAAGTGACTCTGACCATAGCAAAGCATTCCCTAAATTTGGAGGGCGATTATTTGGTGAGAGGATGCAGAAATATTTTTCATAAGAGAGGGTTTTCTGCTCTTCCAGTAGATAGAAATCCAAGGGCTGAATCAGGCAGAAGATAATCGATGCTATAGCTGGCATACTAAATCAATACATTACTGGCAACTGGAGCTAGTTTTAGCTGAACCTCTGCTTCCCAGAGCAATCACTCCAAATCCTGACTTAGTCATTTTCAAGATGAAATTGCATCAGGCTCTTAATCTGTAGGGTACCAGTTTGATATTAGCCAGCATGATAGTGGCAGTGATTTCCTTGGAGCTGACTTGTGTTGACTGCTTCTGCTCAAGGAGTGAGCAAGTGGAAATGGACAAGAGCTTGCCCTGGAGAAGCCTTCTCACTGGTGTTTTTGTTTTCCCCTGTGCCCTGTTTCTGCAGACCGTTTATGCAAGGGAACACAGACAGTGCTTACCTACCCTTTGGTGTTTTAAAAGTATTGTGTATTTGTAATAGTTGTTCTTTCAAGAACGAAGAGTGCCACGGCTAAGTGACATTATGAGCAAGAAGCCAAAAGCTGATACAACAATTCAAAAGCGTACAAATTAAAGTCGATTGTCAAATGGATTTTCTGTTCCATTAAAAATGTCAGGATTGAAAAATTTTGACATATAAAAGATCATATTAAGTATCCACATTAAATTAAGTGGGGACAAACCCAAAATATAACCCAAACATTAGGAAAAAATAAGTACTGAAGATAATTACTTTGCCCAAAATGTTTAAATCCAAGTATGTTGACATTTATTCCTTCCTTGGATCCTTTTATTTTCTATTTCTAACACTGGCTGGTTTTGGTGGGGTTTTTTTTGTTTGCTTAATAAAACAAAACATTTTGTGTGTAATATTTCAAAAGCAAGGCATTGTTGGGCTGTGGTCTTCATTTGCTTTTCAATTGCAATTGTTGCAATTATATTATTGTTATTTATTCAATTATATTATTGTTATTTATTCAAATAAAATTATTTATTTCTCATTATCTATTCAAATAATTTGTCATAATGAGATTTGTCAGGGAGAAATAGCTTTAATGAAAACTTTCAGGCTACATAACTGTAAATTAACCATTACAGTTCTCCTGGCTGGATTAGGAACAGGAGTAGCTATCACAACCTAACGATTAAGTTCTCTTTGAGAATGTTCTTGCTATCAGGTGATAGCCTGACCCCAGATGTACTCATTTAACACAGACTTCCTCACTGGATAGCTGTGGACTTTTGAGTTTGGCCTTTGGACAGTTTGGATGATTCTGCATAACCAAGCCAAGGAGAGCCAAGGAATAGTACCTGGCACAAAAGGTGGAGTGGCACTGACTGGCTCACTCCTACACTCATTAGGGCTCTTGGCCCACCTCAGCAGACTGGCTGTTCCATCCCTACACGGTGCTTGGTCCTCTGTCCCCAGCCCTCTGGGGTGCCTCTCATGCTATTTGGGACAGAGACACTGGTTCAAAGCATTTGCAGCAGTGCCACACATCACCCAAGGGCTGAGCTAGGGCTCTGCCACCGGGGTTGTCATACTGGGGAGCACAAACGTGCAGCAGAGGACTGTGTAGGCTGGAGGAAGTCAGGCTCAGTGCAGTGAGGTCATTGTTAGCCAAGATCACTGGGGTGAGCAACATCCCAAAGAGAATCCAAACTGTCCCTGGGCAGAGTTCATCAGAGAGGTGCCAGACAGAGACAGATGTGAATGATCAGTTCAGCAGTGTCTCCAGTCTGGAGCCTGTGCTTAGCAGCTCCCTGGCGCTCTTTTACTCAGCAATATAAATCTTGCACTCTGGGCAGGGCCCAGGTCTTAGAAGTGCTACAGCTTAACTAATGGGAAGAAGTGTCTGAATTCTTCCTTTTAAAGAGCATTGATGAGAGCAGTGGTATCATTATGTGCACATCACACTGTGTGCCTTTGTTGCCCAAATTTTCTCCCTCCTGTATTAGAAACCTCTGTCAACAGAAGTGCAGTGAGCACAGTGTTAGTGGCAATATTTGGATGGCACACAATGTTCACTGTTGCCTATTTGTGTTGATGTTTGTTCTCACTCAGCCATGGGAAGGTGTCTCAATGTTTGTTGCAGTTCTGTCCCATACTGAGGTTCAGCACTGTAAACCTCTCTCTCTCTGAATCCTTTTCCCAAAAAACAGTCTCAAATGGCATTTCTGAGACACCTTGCAATAGTTTCATCTTTGTCATCCCAGAGGCTACCTCTGGTCACACCATTTTCAGACTCTTGCAAGCATATATACAGCACTATTCCACAATTGTCCATCTGTCCAATTGAAAGAACGCTGCAAACCAAGGTACTGATTAAAAAATCAAGTTAAACTCCAGTAGCAGAAAACCTTTTGTAATTTTACATCCACTTCAGTATGTGTGACCTGTAACTGCACACAACAACTGTGACTTTAGCTTCCATGGGCATATCCCAGCAACCCATTTGTGGAAGGAGTTGTAGGTGCCTGTGAACTCACCTGAAGTCCCTTTTATTTTAAGATAATAAGGGATTATTCATGACAAGTTTTTACTAGAGCTGCTGATGTAGCAGTTTTGGAAGAATAGCTGAAGACACGGGATGGAGTTATCCTTAAACACTGCATAGTAACTTCAAGACTGGAAGACACAGAGTGCTGTGACCCAGATTTTGCATCTGAAGACATAAAGACAGCTGGGTAACATAGATGTAATAAAGAGAAAGCACAGCAGGGGGAATTTAGGCAACTTGATAATTCTCAATCACCCACACAAGCTAGAGATTTCTGATGGCAGAAGCTTTTATCTAGTAGGAAAAAAAATCATCAAGACATGCAGTCACTGGAAGCTGAAGCTCAGTAAACATGGGCTGTAAGTAAAGAGGCTGCTCCCCCCCCCCCCCCCCCCCCTTTTTTTTTATATATATATTGTAACAGATAATTAATCCCTAGCAGAGTTTGCACAGGGACATTGTGGATTGTTAGGCGAGTCTGTCCTGGCAGTGGCTCATACCATGGTCCTTTCCTCCTGACACAGTTTTCCACATCCAGGCTCCTGCCTTCACTACGCTCTGATGTGTAAACAATAACTCAACATTTATCCAGTAACTCTGCTGCACATTTATGAATTTTAATCAACCATTGACACACTTACATGAAGTGAAACAAATGAGCAGAGTTGACAAATGATGTCCTTGCTTAGAAAGGATTTTAGATTTGTATTAATATTCAGTTCCTTTCTAGGATTCTTGATGTTAACTGTGTTTCAGCACTGCATGGCTGTCTTGAGCCTACAGGATTGGTTTTTGCAGCCTAAACAGGGACCCTATTGTGCTAAGCATATAACAAAAAGACAGCCACTGCTTCTGAGAGCTCGTGTTCTGAGGCAGAGAGAACCAATGGCTGGTAGATGAGGATAAAGTAAGTTTGCAGTGCATTCAGTGAAGTGAGAAGCACTGTTAGTATGCGAGTTAACCAGCTGCTGGAGCCATGTAATTTGATTTGTTCCAAAGATGTGGAAGATTTCTGTACATAACACCGTCCTCACAATTTGGATCAAATTTTTTTAAAAGCTGTGCCTGGTTTGTCAGCTAATGCAATTTTCTTTTTTTTTTTACCTCTGCTGTCCTGAATCACTCCCTGACTGAGCTCCCCTCAGGTAAAGGGCTCTGTGCCTTTGATTATTTTATAGCATTTGCTGCAGCCCAGTTTTCATCAGAGGTCCTTCCCAGCAGACTAACGGCCCCATGAATGAAATCAGCAGGGAGGCTCTTCATTATCACAATTCTGGCAGTGAAGTCTCTGTACTTTTATAACTGTACTGGTATCAATTATTTGGAGCCACATTAAATAAATGAAGTCAGTAACATGAATATGTCATGCCCAATTCATACAGAGGCTCCTGAACTCTCTTTAAAAAAAAAAAAATACCTCTCTTTTTTGCCTGCTGCTTCCCTTATGAATTTTTTGTAAGCTCTGACCTTAGACGTATCTCAATCATTGCAAGCATGCTTAGTTCAAGATTGAATACACATCCATTTTATATGGGTTGAGGGGGGCAAAAATCATGAGAAAAGCAGGTGACATTAGAAAAAATGACTTTTCAAAGAAGGTTCAATGACCTCCATATAGATATGACATGTTAAAGTCACCGACTTCTTTTTAACTCAGCACTAGCATATATATATTTAGTATTATATAATGTACTTGTAAGGGCAAAGCCTCTTCAGCATTTGATCTACAATATTTATTGTAGAGTTCTGACTCACCTTCCTTGGGTGTTGCCCAGAGTCACCATAATACCAGTAATGACAATGAAATGGACTGCATTGGCTGGTGCCCTTTGCTTGTTTGATGGGTCATGGCAGCACACTGATTACAGTTTTCTGCAACCTAAAGACAATCTTATTTATTTATTGATTCTGCTGAATCAGAATTCAGGCATGGCAAAGCCTATTCTCAAAAAATAACAAAAAATAATAAAAGAAGAAGAATTAAGAACTCTTTGGGATTTGGACAGTATTTTTCTAAAATATTTCTAAAAATTAACTTATTTTGGTCTTAAGTAATAGAAAGAAAAGTAAATAAATCTCTGATGCATGGACTATTAACTTCAGACTGTAAAGCCAGTTCGTTTTGCTTGTAATTTAACTGATCTGTTTAAACAGAGCAGGAAAAGCACAGGACTGTGATAGGAAAGGAGATCTCTTGCAGAATAAAAAAGCCCTACAACCTTTGAGCTTACTGAGAGCAGAATTATATATAGATGTAAGGAGTAATGGGTAAATGCTTTGTGGGAGTGTTTGCAAACTCTGAAACTCCAATTCAGCCACATTTAAACATGTTACAGCCTCTTCTTCGTTAACATTATTCAGAGTGGCTTTTGTTTACAGGAATGCTGGAGAAGGTGTATTCTAAACTCAAATACTCTTGCAAACACATTTCATTCAAACCCGCCTGAGAAGTGTTTTCTTTAATTCAGTCAACCCAGCAGCTGAAAGAATGGCATGTTTCTTAGGTGGCCAATTGCACACCCAAAATAAGGAAGAGTGAATAGATAGAAAACACAATTAAAATAAATGCAGCTTGTAAATAAGCCCAGTCAGAATACAGTCTGAAGAAATAATTATTCAGTCTGTTAGAATTTGCATAGATGCCTCATTCTTATGCACTCCTGCTGAAATTTGCAGGGAAAATCCCATAAATTTCTGTTACAGACAGAGACAAAAATATTGACGTCCAGATTTTGGAGGGCTTGTATTGAGTTATATTTGTGGCTTCCCCAGGACTATTAGTGGTGTGCAAATCTGAGCAGATGTTGGCATCTTTGCAAAACAAAGTCTGACCTCATTAAAAATCCCAACAAACCTACAAACAAAGAAAGAAATAAACAAAATAGGTTTCGGAAATTTATAAAAAAAAAAAAAAAAAAGGGGTGTGAGTGCTGTGATTCAGATGAGAAACGGCAGCCAATGATGAGTGTAAAGAACAAAATTGGAACCCTTGAGCTGGGATGCTTTCTTGTTCTATTTTTAAACAAATTCTTAAACATAAAGTGAACTGAGAAACCAACTATTCACCTCAACTATTGAACCTGTGAAGAAAAACTTGACTGCCAAGTCAGCAACAGGAATAATTTTAAAGTTATTATTACCTGAGACTTTCCAAACAGATGTCAGTGTTCTTTGATCAGGAAGCGGTACTGAAGCGGTATCTCAGTCTTATGCCATAAAATAACCAACTGAAAGAATTTAAAATAAAGGGCAGCAATTTTCTATTCCAGTTTACCATTCTCCTCTCTCTGGATCACACTCTCTTACTTTTCTGTAATTTATTGTAAATATACAATATTTCACAATGGGCATCTCATAATGAGTTAAGCCATTTTTGAAGGCTTTGATCCTGCAAAATTTTCCAGCCATAGTGAAGATATCAATACAAAATGTTCCTGATTTGGTGGGGTTTTTTTGAGAATCTCTATGTCCAGGAATATAGGTATGGGAGATGTAGAAATCCTTCATCTGTCATGCATTCCTGGCATCATCATGTTATTTCATGAAGACTGTCAGGTTTATACCCACAATGACAAGAGAAAATGGTATTGTGCTGCTGTTCAGCAAAAGAGAAGGGAAAAGACTGATGAGTCAAGTGTGCAGCTCACTCATCAGAAATTGTCTCTCAGTTTGGACATTCCTGAACTGTTCATTATTATTTTCCCTGTATGATTACCCTACAAGTGCTTGTCACCACTGCAGGGGCAAACCTGAAATCAACCTTTTATGAAACCCATGAATTAAAACAATCAGATAAATGCAATGCAATGAATTAAACATGAAATGACACATCTGACTGTTGGTAAAGGCAGAAAGAATTTCCAGAAGACCTTTTTGCAATGCAGGCTGCCACCTCCATTTGTTTCTGATTGCTATCACACTGCACAGATGCAATGATTGAGAATCAAACTAGAATTTGGTGCTAGAAGTCCACTGTAACATCAATCACGTGAAATAAAAATGTCATGCTTATGATTCTTTGGAAAATGCTGCACTTAACTTCCAAACTGTTGCTTTCAGAAAAGGCTAATTCAGGGCTGGGTACATTAATGTCAATGTCCTATAAAAGTGCCAGCTAAAAAAAAAAAAAAAAAAAAAAAAAAAAAAAGAGAGAGAAAAAAAAAGTCAGCAAAGACATTTTTTAAGCCTGTGTCAGCACAAAAGGGTGCCTCAGTTGTTTCATCTCACAACAGCTGCATGCTTTCATTGACATTTGTTGCCCTTTCTTTGTGCACTCATCCTAACCTCATAGGTTATTTCCTGGCCTCCCTTCCATGACCTATGACCGATGATGACCTTTAGCTAGAGAATGTGACATTTTGTTCTCCTCTGGCTGACATGTGATGCCCTCATTATTCAAAGGTATGTGAAAATAATGACCTCTACTGACCCCTGAGTTTCCTTTCGTTTATTGGTCTACACTAGGTGCTTGTTCAGCAGATTGCTATGACTAGGTGGTGGGGTGTACAATTTCTTTTGAAGAAGGAAGCTCATGAATTGCACCAACATTTTAGCTCTTTGTGTCTGTTGTTCCATTTGAAGAGCAGGAGATGAGGTGGTGCAGCTGGGGGAAGAGGGTTCAGGGTTCACAGTTCAGTTCAGTGTGGGTTGTTGGGAGCATCCTGCTAAGCTGGCAGATTTGGCTCAGGACTGGGGATCTTGTGGAGTGGCACTTGAATCCCAGGCTGGATACCCACCTTAGGGCATCTCAGATAGTACAGGATGCCAGTGCACGATGTGCTGGTTCAAGTCCTCAGTTCTCAGTCACCAGAAAGAATGGATGACTGAGAAACCTCAGGAATTCTAACAGGAGTGAATGTAGCTTTCCCCATCACCAGGATTTCTACACCTTCCCTATTGTGACCACAGTGGTAGCACAGTTACAGGTACAACAAATACAAAATTAGCCTAACATGCCAGTGCTGTCTTGGGTATGCCTAATTTTGCTTTTCAAGTGGTGGAAATTTCAGTGCTCCTCAGAAATGCAAGCCTGAACACATGAAATTTTTTCAAGAAGTGGATTTTATCTCCTGTGAGGCGAGATGGATCCTCATTGACTATAGTAAATATTTCAAATGCTGAGAATCTAAAGGAGGAATAAACCACTTCTGTGTGGGAGATTGTGATACCAATTATGAGTTCCTTCAAGACCTAGCCAGCATGAATATTTAAACCTCCTTTGCTTGAAGAAAGGATGGTTGCTTCAGGTCAGGCATGAGGGCATGTATGGAGCAGCATAAGGAACAGATGGCTGCTAAAGACAATTTCAGACTATAAATAGTCCCTATTAAGAATATAGAAATAATCAATTAGGGAGTAAGCTCTGCTTGCTGTTGCACAGGAGCAGAGCAGCAGCAGAAAAATGTTAACCTATATGTCAGTGTTTGTTGCTGGCTGGGAAAGAGATATCAGTCCTTTCCCACTAAAAGGTGGGAAGCTGCACTGGATCTGTAGACTAAGATTGGAGATTATCAACAGCTCTTTGGAAAAGGTTTATGTACTTGGTATGCAGACCCGGAAATGAAAATCAGGATCCAAATTTTGACCTTGTCTCAGCACTCTGTGCAAACTAACACAGAAACCAGGGGAAAGGTCCTTTTTGGTAAAGACAGAGTATTCCCCACCACCTGGAGGCTGTAAAGAACTTCAAGTTGGAACACGTTCGGTAAAGGTATAAAGGGTACTAATAACTGATGCCCAGATGTCAACTTACAAACTTTGAGGTTCTACCTGGGTGTCTGGGCGAGACATTCATCCTGCACTATAAATCCAAATAAATAACCCATTGAGAGTTCAGGCTAACACTTGGAGAACTGCAGTGCAGTGGAAAAAGGACTCCAGATTAGAGACAGCCTGTCTTACGGTTGAACTAGAAGCATTAGTAAAACCTGATGAAGAGAAATATTTTATCTATCTTGGTGGAAAGTGCTACATAAGTGACCTCACCATGGATGTGGCTTACCAGTCATAAGTATGTCTTCATCTGAAGGGGAAAAAGCTGAAAAGTTTTTTTGCCCTCTGTTGACCATTGCCATCTTTGTCCTGCTTGAACTGAGTTTTGGACTGAGCAGCAGGTCTGGGCAGAAGCCTGAAACTCAAGAATGGCAGAAAGAAATGGCATCTGTGGTACATCCTCACTTCTCTCCTCTCAGCCATTTCACAAATGCCCCTGGTATTATATTTCTGAGGGCCAGCTAATGATGGATTAATTGAAGGAAAAACAAGAGCATAGAAGTGGATACTAGCTGGTGCCAGGCAGTGCTTCTGTCACTGACCTGACAGTGCTCCCGAGCCTGTCACCAACATGGCCGTTACAGGGATCCTGCTGTTTCCCCTTGGCTGGCAGTCATTTTCCTACAACTCGCACATGGAATGCTTTTAAAGGATTCAGCTAAGGAATGAACACACTTTTGCATGTGGCAAAAGCTCAGATCAGATGTCAGATTGCTTATGACCAATCATATAAATGAACTAATCCACCATAGCAACATAACTCTGGAAGGTCTTGCAGGAACCCTGTAGAAATATATTTATCATGTGCCAAAAAGATTGTGAAATCATGAGTTGCTATTGACTGCTTTGCTCTAAAAGGCAATGTTTTTGTGTAGCACAGGCATGAGTGTAAGAGGGTAGTACTAAGGTAAATTTTTAAACCAAGAGCATGTTTAGACTTTGTTGTCTTTATTTTTCCCCAGAAGCGGACCTCAGAAATATTCTGTTTTTCTTCCCCTCTGTCTCATTTGCCTCTCATTGTTCAGGAGTTCATAGGGTTTCACTCCTCCCAAGATCCATAAATCAGATGATTAACTTTCAGTCCAAGCCTGTTTTATACGAGCAGAAGAAATCTAATTGGAATACAATCACCCTCCTACTGCTTTTCACAGCTTTCTTTGCATCTCAATGTGATCTGAATTTCAGATATCTCTTTCTGTGAGATATTTATTTTTCCCCATCATGCACTGAACCCAATTGTGCCGCTATCTTTTTCTGCCCTTTTAAGCTCTGGCTGTAAATTAACCATTATCCAACTGAAAATAAGTTCCTTTAGAGTTCATAAACAGTAGTTCAGCATGAAAGCTTCCAGACTAGTTGCACAGGAATAAACTGTCCATTCCCTGAATATGAGAGTTTAATATCAGTTTCATTTTCCTCTGCCTCAACATGGGTGCATAGAGAAGAAGCTCTTTTGTAAGGTGGGATACTGGATGGATACTAAAGGAAGATGGAATCTGGAAATGCAGAACTCCATTTGAAGGTGCTGGATGAACTCCAGGGTGGGGAATTACAACTTTTATATTGCAACTACGATTACTTGTTTTGACTTATGCTCATAGACGTTTAGTACAACTGAAAAATCCCACCGATTATAGATCAGTTCTTGCCCTGAAATTTACTGGCTTTTATTTTTCTTTTTTTAAAAAACCCAAGTTAAAACCTTTTCTTTTTCACTTAATATTTAGGGAGCCTGTCAGCCCAAGAGGTCTGAATACTAAGAAGTTTCCTTTAACCATACAACCCACAAGTAACACAAACTTTTCTTTAGTTTCTCCCCACCTGCACTCCAAGCCTTCTCCAGACCAAATAGGGCACGTCTGTGGGAAAAAATTAATACTCACAATTCATTAAATGCTTGCTTGTCTTCTCAGTCACCACTACTGCAGTGGCTTGTTTGTGAATGAATGTGTTACAGACACCAGCCTGAGAGAAAATAAATTTTAAGTCTAATCACTTTTACATATTCAGATTTCAAATGAAGGCTGCTTAATTATTACCACATGATCATGAATGAACACAAAACTTCGGTCTACAGCTCAACAAAACCTGCAAAATTATGCATTTTTCTGCCCACATTCTGAGTGCTTTATGGTGGGGACCTGTCAGAAAGGTATTCCAGTTTCCAACTTCTCTTCCAACACGCACCAGGGTGCTGTTCAGACTGAGCCAGAAAGTTGCACGCTTGGATTTCATCCCAGTGTGGAGTCCAGACAGAGTAGACACCAGCTCCTCATTCCACAGTATAGACATAACCTATCAATCCATTAAGCAACTGAGTGTCTTTTAAATAACTGTATAAACCCCAGCTTTGCTTCTCCTATTTTCAGCAGTCCCACCTGCCTCAACAGAGCTACTTGTAGAAACATCTTATGGCTCTGACCTGTCAAGTGTGAGAACAAAATCTTGCAATCAGTTACTTCTGAGTCTGAAGTGTGACACGGACATTGAATTGAATTTCTAATCTAAAGTAAAATGAATCATTAAAATGATTAAGCCATTAAATAAATACATCTCAATTCACTGTGGGCTGTGGATCACTGACACACCAATTATTCAAAATGAAATGGACATTTAATTTTCTGGGTGTTCATGCACATTGTTTTACAGTGAAGGAACTTTTCTCACTTAGGTTATCAGCAGTCTGAAGGAAAAAGAAAGACCTGATTTAGGAAAACAATCCTACTAGTATGATGAGACTTCTTCTTTTTTTAAAACAGCTTTATTGTCTCTGAATTTTTCTGTGGTTATATTCCAGCATAGCCAAGAATATACAGCGGGGACTAAGTATTTATGACACCTCACTTCAGGTATCTCCAGTTACAATGTTCAAACCTGAACTAATCTGTAAAGATTCCCCTTATCATTTTCTTCAATAGGAAATTCATCTGGCAAAATGAACTCATGTATTTCCCACTAAATGTAGCCAAAGTAGATTAGCTCAGAGGTGGAAACCTATGTTTAATCAGACTAATCCCATACATAGGTCTTTCCTCAAATCTTTCTTCCCAGCAGTGCTGTGTGACAATGTCCACACTGGTGCTCCCCTAGCTATACTGGAAGAGACATTTTGTTCAATATTCTCCTGGTTCTTAGTAATTCATTAAGTGGGGTTGTCATGGGGATACAGTCCCAGGGTAGCCTTGCCTCCTTTCTTCCATCCACTCATGCACAGTGTGCACTGTACAATACTTCATGCAAATAAGTTCCAAGCAGAGTTGCTTGTCATTAGCACAGACAGCTCTAGAGGCAAAACCAAACAGAATTTGTCAGTGAGAACTCTGTCATTAGGAAATTTTGTTTGCACCCCTGCAGTGATTCATAGTGCACTTGACTGTTTTCTGCCTACCTCTTCACATCTCTTATTTGTTTACAAAGTGAAAAAACGTCCTTTTTAGGTACCTTTTCTCCAATTGCAGATTTTATTGATATCATACCAGAAAGCTGGTTTCAGCTCCTGGCAAACTAGTAGCAAGCAAAAAGAAGGTTTTCCTGGATGTCATCTTTATTCAAGCACTGATAAAGTGCTGCCAAAGCAGGGAAGACAAAATATTTAATGAATTGCTGGAGAAGTCAGAACCTAGACAAAAAAACCACAGCCTGGTTTTAAAGAAGAAATAAATCTGGAAAAGTATTAGAGGTTTTAATCAGCATTTAAATCTTGATTTTGAAGTGAAAACATATATACATATCTGTAGCCTGACATTGCTGAGCATGTCGTGTTTGAACCTGAGGATACTTTTATATGACTATCAAGTTCCACTATCTTTGTTGCAATTGATATCTGCTTAATAATTAACTGCTGCAAGCACTGACCACCCAGCCACCAGGAAAGTGCCCATTAAGCCCAGCCCCTGTCACATCTGCTTCCTGAAATGGCCAAATTTTAACTGTGAGCAGTACAAAATCTTTGGTTTATTTTTATATGCTGAAGGAAAGAAAAGAACCAACCATTCATGAAATATTGAAACACAGCCTTAAAGACATTAGCCACACAGCAATACTTGTGTTATATAAAATGTTCCTCATGACACGGTGGGAGATCTGTCTGAAATTAGCAAGAATTACAAAACCTCCCACTCTGAAGGTGAAAGGATGAAACAAGGTTATAATTATATAAATGACTATGGGGGAAACATTTGCTCAGTATAGAGTGTGGGATCCAGGCAGTGTCAAACACTACTCAGAGACAGCTTTCCCAAAGCCACGGATTTGTTCTCTTTTTTTTTTAACCCTTTTTGTCTCTTAAAGCTCCATTCTCCTCCCTGGGGAGATTTTCACTGCAGGTATGCCCTGCCTGTACTCAGAGGAAGGGATCTCAAATGCTGTCTAGTCTGAACCTGATTTTTGGCATCACTCTGTTTCACCCCACTCTTTACATCCTCACTTCTTTGGTGGGCTTCTGAGTACGGATCTGTAACACCTGGAGAGGCACTGGACTAAAGGGTTTAGGTAGTTTTAAGCTCCACAACTGTGTTTACCCAGGGTAAACTAGGATTACAGTCCGTTCTTCCGGGACATGTGGCAACAGAAACAAACAGAAATATGACCTTTGAAGGGTTCTAAACTCCAGTTGTATCTTACATCAGCTTGCCTCAAGAAACATCCAAACACATAAAAATATGGCACTTGTGCACTTTATTGATTACATTTCCTAACCTTTTTGAAGTAATCCCTGAATTTGAACCAACAGAAAGTTAAGGTCTTTCTCTTACACATTCCTTCCCCTACAGATCAAACAGTATCTGTTCTCTTGGCTTTCTCTTCTACAGTCTGTGCATTTACAGCTTGGCTCAATTTTCTCAGCAGTCCCCCAAAAGAGAGTCTTAGTCACAGAATTTCCCAATTTCACCTCTCTGCCTATTTGCACACATCCCTTTCCCTAATCAGTCTGCAGTCGGGTCAGCTGATCAAACTCATTTTGCAGCCAAAGCATTCCTAGAGCCACGTGAACTGTGAGGACATGGGGCCTGGGCTGAGACAAGCCAACTCTTCCTCTTTCTGCATGGCTCACTTCAGCCTGAACTGAACAGAAACCCCACTGAGGCTGAGTGAGATTTGGCTTCCCACTATGTGCCTGCACATCTCTGCTGCAGACTCATTCACAGTGGCAATTTATGGTTGTTATTGGGGAAAAAAAAAAACAAAACAAAACAACACCATCAGGCAAACAAACGACCAAACAACCAAACAAGCAAACAAAACCCATGAAAATACCCCAACCCTACAAGCCAAACCAAAGCGCTTTTTCCCCCCATTTTTTCCACTTCATTTTTTGTGCATTCAAAATTTCAACAGTGTGATCTTAGCAAACATGATTGCTGCACATCTAAAAGAAACACTCAGGTGCCTGCAGTCCCAGACCTCAATAAACATTTCAAAGGGTAGGATAGAGCAGAAATATCCTTATTGTAAGGAAAAAGAAGTACAGGTCCTTAATACTGTTACTGTTACTGTTGACAAAAGCTGAAATTTAAACAGCAACCAAAACAAGACCTGACCCTGCAGTGTCCCCACAAGTATCACTAGTCACCTATTCAAACCCACTAAAATCAAATGGAATTCCTCTCCCATGACTGCAGATTTTAGGATCAAGTTCTTACTCTGAAAAAGATCTTTCTTGAAGTAACATCCTGCTCCACTCATGTTAATGGGCATATTCAATTGTAGCATGACAGAGCTTGTAGTATAAACATGAGGCCTGTAATTTTAAGGCACTAAACTGTTATTAAGCCAAATATCTAAGGTATTTTAATTTAAAACTTCAAAGAATACCTAGTTGGGCAGTAGACATTCTTGCCATTAATTAAAATTCAGTTGATGAACAAAACACAGTCCATGAAACCATACAACTGAAAATCCAATAGTTGTCACCCAGCACTACATTACAGTGGAATCAGGGGAAAACAAAAAAGGTGTAAAGCCACATCTTTCAGTCCGACAAATTCTTAAAGGTAAATCTGTGTCTCACCCTAGCCCCCTCACTATTTAAGAACTTGTCAAAAGTGCTTATCATCAGAGATGTCTTGTCAGCCGCTCAGTGAAGTCTGGTGGCATGAATTTCTTTGAGTTTTAAGGGATTTAAATGAAGCAGAAGGCTTCATAGAAGTGCACAGGACTGTGAGTAGAGGGTCTTAACAGTTTTAAGGGAGTTATTAAGCTATCTGATGTAAATATACATTAACTGATCTTTTCTATAATGTGGATTACATAATTCTGAATTAAGTTACTTTTAGGAACATTGACTATTGATCTAATAAACTATAATGGCCATCAGAAATATTGGGTAAATAACGATTAAAAATTTTTCATGTCATAAAAATTCTTATGGAAACTACTTATGGTACTTTATATGCTGAGTAACCACTTTTCAACATGAAATACCTCAGCCAAGGATATTCTTAAATTAAGCATCTTTTAATTTATATATGATATTAAAAGAACATTTTTAAACCACTCAGCATGTATCTTTCTGTACGTGTGGAATTTTAAAACAGCCACGTAATTTTTTTTTTTTTTACTTCTTGAGAATGAAGATAATAGTAAAACAAGTGATCAAGTGTCTGTGTGAGGCTCATCACTAGCTCTTTGTGACCATACAACTTTTGTGACAATATGTACTGACAAAATGTGCATAGGCCCAAACAGGAGCCTTTCACCTGAAATCTCATTAAGAACTTCCTTTGAGAATTTGTTTGTACCAGTTATTTCCAGCAAAGATGGAGATACCAGTTATCTATGCTCACATCTAGAAAGGCCTAGTTGAGCTGGCTTTCTGCCATGTGGTGATAGAAGTAGAGGAGTTCTCCTCTAATGCAAGTGACCTGCCATGTAGTACTGGGAGGGGGAAAAAATCACACAGAAAAAGGAAACCAACCAGAAACTGAAAAGGTGGAGCACTTTGGGATAAAAGGCACTGACACAGAAGAGTCTGCATCAACTGGAGTTGTTAAAGGAAAGCAGAGTGGGGAGCAAGTGAGAATCCCTACAAATGATTCTAAAATAAAGCAGCTACATTCAAGCAAGCAGGCCTGCAATGAGGAGGGATGATGGCCACAGCAGGAATGTTGTGGATCAGGAGTGCAGCCCACAGAGGAGAAAACAGAGGTAAAAGGGCAATGCAAATCCCACCCACACAAATTTCTTTGCTGGTGTATTCAGTGGAACAGCAGCACAGTGCAAGAAGGATCCCAGTCCCCATTTTGTTATGCTGGCTCTCCCTAGCAACCCGATTTAAGTGCCAGAAAGTGTTTACAGTAACCAGTAATGTCCAGCTGAATATCAGAGACTCTAATAGGGAAATTATTTTAGAAAAGACACTGGAATGGAAAAACCCATAGAAATGGTCATAGGGGATGCTTCTGGACATGTTTTGGATGCTGTTGGTCTAACCAGGGCCTTTCAGCTGCATGGACTTGTGTACCTCTCTCAGCACCAACATTTGTGAGGGCAAGAGTCCAGACTGTGACCCAAGGCTACCTCAGGTTTCAATGGAGACCTCTGTCCTTTGGCACTGGGATGTCCTTGTGCTTGTATGTGTGTGCAGAGGTGGAATGCACCCACTCCTCCCTCCAATGGAATGGCGTGAAGCTCTCTTACCCCGGGGCTCTGCACCGCAGCACTGCAGGAACTCTGCTGAGGATGGCTCCAAGGCAGAGCTCAGAAGATCAGGAAAGATCCCTGGGAACTGGAACTGATCCCAGTCTTACCTGTGTTCTTCTCTGGCTTTACATAAAGCTGGCTTGACCCTCAGCTAGCACAAACAAGAATGACAAGGAGGGATAATTGCACTGTAAGTGCCCTGCAAATCACTGCAGGGAGGAGTTTCATCAGGATAACAAACTACAGTCTATGGAAATCTCTTTGTTGCCGGGGTAAGCACATACTGAATTAAAAGCAAATTTAAGCAGAAGCAGCAGTGTCTTAACTGTCTGCTTTTATTCCTGTTTTATCAACAGGTATTTCATGTTGCTTCTCTCCATGATGCCACCCATTACCAGGCACATTTTCCACACGGAGCCAGGAGATTTATATCTGCAAAAGAGAATATACTTCAGGGTAGCTTAATACTGCCTCTCACCACGCTTTGTTTTTTTGCTCTCTGGCAGCCTGGGAACATGTGCCAAGCAGTGTGTGTGCTGTTCGGAGGTAACCTGGAGCCAAGGTGTCCCACAAAGATTCCCCAGCCCCAGCAACATGAGCTCCGGCCTCACATGGCCCCTTCCCGCTTGCCCACGCTAGGGCCTTGTGTTCCCACAGCAGATGCCAGTGCCTTGTGTCTGCTGGCTACACAGATACTCCGAGGGAGTACTTAGGTATGCAGCTACATACATGCTTGCTTTTGCTCAGCTGTTGGCTCCTTTGTGGGATTTTTTTACCTTTTTGTTTGGTTGGGTTTGGATTTTTTGGTGGTGTGTGTGTGTGTGAAATAAGGGAACTTCCACTTGTCATTTTGGTGGGAGTTGAAAGTTTTGGGGCATTTCTTCCAATGTACAACACCATGTTGTTTGTAATAAAGTAAGAAAACATTGAGTGTCTGATTAAAGAGAGGTGGCTACAAGAGAAACTGCTCTGTAGGTATTTGGGAAAAAATGATAAACGTTCCATCTGTCTTGATTACATCTGTGCTCTTTCTGGTTTTAATTTCCCTGCATGTTCGAAGATACAGCTTTACAAGACCTGACACTGATGTTTTTAATTTTAAAATATTTTTTTTTTTGTAAAAAAATCTAATAAAGCATGAAGGAACAGTAAAGTGAACCTACTTTCTCATTGGTAGCTGGATTCAAAAGAGTTGCAGTGGCCACTCAGGAAGCAAAACCCAGGCCTTTGGGCCTTCTGTCTAGCAGATTTAAATGCCACACACTCATGACAGATGTCTGGAGAAAAATCTAATAACCAATACTTATTTGCAGCAAGCAAATGCATGATTTTAAGTGGGGAATAATTTTTTTTAAAAGTCCTTGGGTCACTGAAATAAAAGCTCCTGTTAGTCAAACAAATTGTTCCCTATAAACTATTCAGCCATTTGTCATAACAGCATAATTTTTTTCTGTGCATCCTAATAATTGTTCAGGAATATTATTCAATATCTTTTTATGAATGTCTGGTGAAAAAAGGGTCCTGTACAGTAAAAAGCATGTTCGATGTCAGCAGGGGCTCATGAGGAACCTGGGGAAAGGTCATCTTGGTGTCAAAGGCCACAAGAAATGTCACATGCCTTCTCTTAATTAATGCAGGCTAGGAGAGAACCCTCAGGGAGGACACAAGATCAGAAGGAGGAAACAGACATTGTTGTACCAATTATCACTGCCTATTTGAGCATCTTGGTCTTTGTGATTACCCCAATTTAACCAAACATGTAATTTCTAGACTGCATCAGTTTATCATAAGTGAATCTACTTGGATGAGTGTTCGTTCCATATTTAAATATAGATAGACCCATCCTTGCCAGGTGCTGAGCTTGCTCAACTCCTACTGAAATTAGCAGGGGCTCAGCATTTTGCAAGAATCACTTAGCAGTGCCCAGAATTGGGTCCTTTATGTGTCTTATACATCAAACCAAAATCTGTGCTCCTCTAATGTCCATTTGCACAGCAACCCATATTTCTTTTCCTTCATTTATTAACAAACAGACATCCACTTGGTGTTTGTTCTAAACAAATGTTAGTGGCTGTCAGTACTAGATACTTAGGCAAATTGAATGTATTCCCATTCCCTTTTGCACCATAGCAATATTAGGCAGTGTACTTCAGCTTTCAGCTTTTTCTTATGTACGGAATATTTATGGCCCATTTTAGAGTTGTCGTCCAAACACTTGGGGTCATTTTCTTATTAAACAGTACACTATTAAAGCAATGGGGCACAGCAGGTGGTGTGTTTCTGACTATTTTGTCATGCCTCAGGCTGAGTTGCCATCTTCCACTCAAAATAATGTCATATTGAATATTAGCACATGCACACTGAGAGAAAAAAAAAATCCAGTAAAAACATATCATTAAAAATGTAGCATTGTAAGTTCCAAACTTACATGGGGGAATTTTTCATGCGGGAGCTCTTCAGAGAGACAAAGTGATTGATTTTTATAAAAGTTGGCATGCATGACCAAGGGCAGATGGTACATAAATTTGGGCCCCGGTCTTACATTCTGCTCCGTGTAGGTGGACCACTGAACTGCTGTGACTGAGAGAAAATAATACAACCGTGAACAGATGCAAGACTCCTGGGTGCGATGATCAGGCTGCAGGACCAGGACACAAACTTGCACTGCTATAATAATTTCAGTGACAGATTTGGCGATACATTCAGACAAATAATTTATAACTTGCATGCTGCTGATTGATTGTGTCAAATGTGTGAGGTGTCTCTGATTAAGATGCACTTCGTGCTGCTATGGATTGTGTGATGGATGCTTGCTCGCACACCCTGCTGAAGAATAGGTGCCAGCCATCATCACAACTAAGAAGAAGATATGAAATACTCTCCCTAGATAAAATTATTGCAGTGATGAGTAGAGGGGTGACAGGAAGGTAGGAAATGGAGAGGTGGACATCATAGCAACACGAAGGACACTGCCAAAGGACAACCCCTGTGGCTCACTGTGTCAGATGGCTGCTAGATCTCATGTCTTCCCTTTTCCACATTTGTTGTGTTCAGCTGATTTTCTATCACTGTAACAATCAAACATCAGTTCACTGTTGTTTCATGCCTGATGACACTGAAAATATATCATTCTCCCAAAATATGTGCCTTCAAACTGATGAATCACATGAGCCATGTGATCACATGACCATTTCCTTCTCCTTTTGCTACGTCTGCATGCATAAAGCATAAGGTCTCTCCATAGGAAAACAAGCCTATAAGGCACCAGTTTGTTTAGCATTTTCCACATTGGACAACATCCAACATTCATATCTTTTTCCCTATAAGCCTCCAGAAAGATGAGCAAGGTTGAAGAATTAACACAAGATGTCCACAGAAAAGGGGAAAATATATGGGCAAAGCTCAAAGAAAAAATCCAGTGTCCCTAGAGAAAGCATATCAAGGAATGTTAAAGAATTAAATCAGCAGTCTTGGGCAATGAGGGGCAATATATACTACAGATTGGTGCTCTCACTATTTACAAGCTCTTTCTAACACCTGCAGTTACCAATCTACTGTTCCAAACTCTAACAGCAGATACATTTCTTTCCTGCCTAATCATTTTAGGATTATCACAGTGCCTGTCTCACAGAGAGGGAATTCTCTAGTGAATAATTGGGAACAGCAGTGGCACACAAAATTAGACAGTGATGTACTGCATCTGTTTTTATAGCGTTGTCCATAACGTGGGAGTTTTTCAATTCATTGTGCCATGGACAGGCTCACAGTCTCAATCTGTACTTCAGTTTCACATGATCTTTCAGTACTTCCGGAACTGCTGGAAACCTGGGCCATGCTCATGAGCTGGGATGTCAGAAAAGAAATCCTCAACATTTATCTCAGAAATGAATGGATCTGGCTGCTGGTCCTAGAGCAGCTGGACTATGCAATTGCACAGAGTAAAGGAAACACCTGGTGGATACTCCATATATTCTTATTTGCTTCTTTGTTTTACCAGGCTTATGACTATTTCAATTCACAGATTTTGACTCACAGTGGGAGACTTTCTTTTGCAGAAATATCTATGGTAACATAGCAACAAGGGAATTGTTCACAAAACTGGTTTTCTAACTAATTTATCTTGATTTCTAAGATGATCAGCTCTGGTGGAAAAAAAATTTAAGTGGTTAGTTTGACTTTGAAATCCCAGCTCACCATTCATTGAACATTTTCAACTGGGTTCAGCACAATATTTACTACAGCTATATTCTTTAGTTACAGATACCTTGAGCATTTTTTACAAATGGCTTTTTATTGAAGCAGTACTGTTGCTAAGTGTTCTTTAGGTGGCCAATCTACAGCAAGCCTTTTTCTAGAATTTGTATTTTAAAATTAATCATTATAGGATTCTATCCTATATTAAATAGGTGAGATAAAGTGTAAAAACAAGGGTTGTATCTGATACTTGAAAGCTGCTATTCCTGACAGCACTTCATCTTTTTCATACTCACATTGGCTTTTATCCTGGCCCATCTATTCCTTAATGTAAGTGTTATAAATTGTTGTAAAGTGCCATAAAATATAATAAACATGAATCAATATTTCTTGGTTAAAAAACTTAGAAATGCTGATGAAGCTTGAGTTTATTATGTCCTGAACCGACAATGTCCCTTTATTTTTTTTTTTTTTTACCTTCATCATTTTTTCAGGTCATGACTTCATGTGTGCACACACATTCATTCTTCACAATCAAAGAGGCAGTGAAAATTAAAATTACTAATGCAGAGCTAATAAAGCATCTAATGTTTTAACCATTTCTTTTGGGCAAGATATCCTCTATATACAGAGCTATTATATTTGGTGTGAATGACCCACTTCAAGCAAATTCCTTATGGATCTAGAGAATATTAAGCCCATGTACGGCACGAGAAAATTTGGGGAGTACTCAAATATTTTAATTTAAGCATATGTTTTATTGCTTTGCTGAATCAGAGCTTTAATGAAGAAGCATGGCACAGTAGTGCTATTTGCCATAAAAATCCATCATTGCCATGCATCTCTGCCCATTAAAGAAGATGCTATGATTTGTATTTAAAATATGAATGAAATACGATGCCAGCATGATGCATTAAATACCCAAGCATACACATGCATTTAAATTCTTTATATCTTTTTAAGGATATTGCTGTGAATTATGTTCTTGTGTATCCAAGAGCATCCTTCATAGTGAAGTGACAGCTCCTCTCCACATCCAGTTGATGCTCCTTGCATATTATTACTATTATTTAGTCTCGATCTGAAGCTAATGATGGATTTCTTTGTCCTCGGTTGGGTTTGTGGTTTGTCCACAGGAACCACCAAAGGCCATGGTGTTTCCAAGAGTGTTGGAAGGCTTCCCTCAGGCAGGGAGCTGGCCAGGCTGGTGCCATCCCTGGTCAGGGAATCTGGTCCAGCCCAGCTGGGAGATGTGGGATGGGCTGTTAGTGGAGGAAGGGTACCACACTATCTGTGACCCCACAGCCTGCTCCACTCTGACCCTTTGCTCTAACCAGAGAGAAATCCTGGCAGAAATCCATTGGAAAAAATCCACATCCTGGCAAAACAATGTGGCTGCTTTATGCTGTGGCAACAAATATGACCAGGTTTTCTCAGGTCGGGGATTGGGACAATGACTACAGCCTGGTGCCACACACTGTGACTCACCTGTGCTGCCTGGACATTCCAACTGAATATCCCTGACTGGAAATGAGGCCACTACAGTGGAAGAAAGATAACATGCCTCTAAACTATGTGTTGTTGTGTGATGATTTGTGGTTTTTTTTCAATTCAGCTATTTATAAATGTGATAGACCTCTGTTTCTCCTGCCTCTTTCAGCACCCCAATGAAGAATGTGTGAAAAGCTCTAATTTCCCTTGAGGAAAAGAGTATCTTGTGATTTCAGTGAAAAGTTGTGTTCACACTGTGGTCAATAAATTCCTATAGACAATTTTTCCCCCTAAGAATTCGCCTATCTTGTTATTTTGTTAATGCTTGAGATGAATATTCCAGCTCAGCAAAGATGTGGTGGAAAGCCATCCCATTTCTTGTCAGTCAGCTTCAGAAGGAGAATGTCAGAGCTTTGACAGACTTTCCTGGCATCAGGTTTTGCTCTTTTTTCATAAAAACATAAACATTTTTGTTTTCCTTCTGACTTGGAGCAAGATCAAATTTCAAAATATCCAAATCCTCCATGAAACAGCATTACATCTTTCTCTAGAGCTCCAATTGTTCCTTCTCGTGATGATAAATCCCACTTGCATCATAAAAAGAGATTTTTTTCCTTGAGAAAAAGGTTGAGACATCTCCCCAGACTAAATCTATAACTTCCTTTTTGTAGGATAAAAATTATAGTTTGAAATATTTGAGCTGAAAAGTTCCTGCCTCAGTGGTTAAACTGCTTCCCCCCCCCCGCCAAAATCTCATTGAATTCCCTGGTGAAAGGAGGCAGGCTTCAGGAATAACTGCAAGGAAAGGCATAACTCCAAACTAAGAGTCTCCTGAACCCATGTGCCAGACTCCTGTGTGGTAATTCCAAAGCCATTGGAAGACCCTGCACCCTTTAAGTCTAGGGATCATTTTGATTTTAACCCTATCAATCAACCTCAGTGAAAGGCTGCATGCAAAATTTTTGTTACTGTCTTTAGATATTCCATCCTTCTAATATTAGGTTTGAATAATGTATTCTTTCTAAGAAGGCCCACAAAGAAAGGGTTTGATGATACCATTATTTCTGATGATGCTATTTTTCTTCATGTTTTGGAGAACATTGTATATATTTCTCTGGTTTTGGTTGGGTTTTTCTTTCCTTATAATGTATGATTTGTTCTGCTAGTTAAGGGGTATCCTTTTACAGTGTTAGAATTCTTATTTTCCAAGAATTATCTCAGTTTCCATAAGGTAAACGTGGCTGTCAGCATTATGTCCCAGCACAGCTATACAGAACACCACAGCAGTGCTGCTGATTTGACTGACAGCTCACAAGATTGCAAACAAGGCATATGAAAAGTGGCCTTGCCTGATGAAAAGCTGCACCCAGGTCTTAGCAGAAAATTCAGAGCAGGAACTGCAGATAGAGTGATTAACAAGGAGTTTCCAGAAGTTAATATACCTGGCACAAGGGTTGCTCCTTTGGAAGCTGAGAACCGGAGAGTGGAAGTCAAAGTGACTTGTGCACCATTGAGCTGGAACATGCTACTCCTGGGTCATTGATCTGCCCTGCTCTGGCAGGGCACCGCTCTGGTATTGTTAATTTTCAATGACATAAAGACTTGTATTAGTACAGGAAGCAGAATTGAAAGGCCTGAGACTAAAGGGAAGACAAAAGAGAGGCCAGCGGTAAACATCAAGGGTTCCAAAGACTGTGATGCAAACCCAGAAACAAATGCAGAGCCTAAACAATAGGAAATTCATTACTTCATGGATCAAATGGACCAGGCCTGATCCTCAGCAGTTGTAGGATAGCATTTTTTATTTCACATCAGGGAAACTAGGATCACATGAACTGGAAGAGTAGGTGATCCATAGTTTACACAGGTAGTGAAGCTGTATATAAGGATGACATTTTCTCCCCTAAAAGGTTAGTGCACACAAAATTATCCAATGCATTTTTTTATAAATATTTAACATCTAAAGCACACTGCCATCACAATCCCTTTTTATGACCCCTACTGTAATGATGAGTATGAAAAGGAGCATAAACCTCAAAGACCTATTCATTTATCAGGAAGAGAGATGCTCATTCTGAAAACTGGGGGTAATAATTTATTGTTTGGATCCTCTGTAATAAACTTGAAATAATGCTCTTAAATTTCAGAATTTTACTGTCAGTGAGACAGTCATTAGTTCTTATGACTGAATTTCTGTCACCTTGTTTCCCAGCCTTCAGCCTTAGAGTCAGAAATTTCATGTAAACAAAATAATGTTTATAGAACTTTTATCATGTTTTTAGATTCCTTTCTGTGAAAGGACAATTGATGGACACTTTCT
>VZUI01085068.1:0-20509 GCA_013401135.1 Cettia cetti | reverse complement strand
GAGATGGGTCCAGTCTTCCTCTGAGGAATCCAGTGTAGGACTGACTCTCTGGGGGTTTCAGGCTCCCTTTTATCCAGGTAGGAAGTCTGGGCTCCCCTCAACACTGGCTGGAACATCTCACAATGGGATGATGGAATGTGTCATGTGATTGGTGAGCCTTAATTATCAGCCAATATCCCCGTGGGGGGGAATGAGTGATGAAAGAGATAAGAAACACTGCCCCACCCTGTTTTAACAGCTGGGTCATTATCAGAAAGCATCCACCCCCCTCCCCCAACAGTTACAAGAGATAAAGAAAAAACCACATTTCCCCAACTGCTTTCAACAGATGAAATAGAATACACATTTTTTGGTTCCATAACCCAAGACACTCATGATGTCCAAACTCTTGGAAATCTTCCGCCAGTTTTATCAGAAGAGAAGCAGTTCTGAAGCAATGACATGTCCGTGGGCTTCAGAAATGTATGGAAGAAGAGGGAGTTGATACCAGCAGCTATGCTGACAAAGTGAGTGCAAGCTGAGCTCCCACATTGGACTCTTGGGAATCTACACAAGAGAACGGCATCACAAATGCATTATGGAGTTAGTTTGGGTTTCATTAGATGATCCAACAAGTACAAGTTCATAGGAATCCAGACCCCATTAGTTTCATTATGTTCCTTACAGAAAAACTTGTCTAAACCTTGCAGCAGGGACAGTTGTTGGTGGGGCTTGTACCTTGATAGATACATTGATTATGCAGGCCAGCATATTTACCACAGCTTGCAATCATCTCTCTTCAGCAACCACTTGGACTGTTTTCTAAAGGAAATCCAATCAAGAATGCCTCACAGTAGAGTTAAAGTACACTAAGGATAAACACTTTTGACCCAGACCATGGTGAGAAAAGGGAGAGGCCCTGCAGTTTAGTCACAGATGCAGGGCAGCATGTTCCTTAGGAAGGGAGAGGATGCTGTCTTGCTTAGGTGTGTAGTTGCCCAGCTGTACAAGCAACCACAGTCTATAAGTAACAGTACCAATTATAAATTTGTGATTAAAATCAATTACTTTCATTTCCCTCTAGCTTTTGGGGCAGTCTTCAGAGTTCATGGTTTTGGTCTATCCTCTGTAACCGAGGGGTTATCAATATTTTAACCATCTCTTAAAATAATTAAGTCTGATGCACTCATGACTTCAGGGTTGAATCTCTAAGAAATCTGTAAAACTCGTACCTGAACTTGTGATGCTCCAGATAACGTTATCTCTGTTTCCAAATTTTATAATATTATTGAATTCAGATTTTTCACTGATTTAAATGAGTAAATTTGACTTGTAACAAGTATTTAAAGATCTGACTTTGCATGTAAGCCAAAAATCTCGTTGATTTCCAAGGGGTGTCATGCTTTTATAGATCTATGAGTGCTATTAATGTCTGTGTATTGTGAATTTGGTGTCTAATTATGTCTGCAGAAATACTGTTCTTCCAAGATAATGAAACTTTTTTTCCTTATTCGCTGTGTTTCTTCAAGGTGTGGGATTGAATTTTGTTTTATATATATAAATTATACTGTTAAAAACACAGTATGGATAACATCATACCCTCTTGAATTTTAGTTCTGGAGAATAATTTCATGCAGACCTTTATGT
This sequence comes from Cettia cetti, assembly GCA_013401135.1. Taxonomy (NCBI): domain Eukaryota; kingdom Metazoa; phylum Chordata; class Aves; order Passeriformes; family Sylviidae; genus Cettia; species Cettia cetti. The sequence goes on along the minus strand of VZUI01085068.1, from coordinate 18,883 downwards.
TAGAAGACTCTCAGAAGGACTACATTGTAGGGAAGTTTACATGGCTATGTTTCTTAGCAAAGAAAAGTGAGATTTAGTGATGCTTATTTCCTACTGATCACTTTTGATATGAGCTGTGCTTTGGAATATTTGCTGGTTTAAGTTTTTTTATGAATCTATTAAAGAATCATTCATAGTTTTGAGGTGAAAATAATTGCTGCTGATTTTCCAATGCCCTTTTAACAGGAAGATCAACAAAGAGCAATCAAATATTTCCGGTGTGGGGTCTAATTCGACCTAACAGTGACCAGAACAAGTAGATGGGCCAAATTATGTTCTGACACAAATAATGGTGCAAATGATGTGAACACCTTGCTTTTAGGAGTAAGGCATCTTTACTCAGAATGCTGAGTTGCAACACTGGAAGAACCCCATATTCTTTTTTCCTCCATCTCTGCAGTTGTGGCAGTCAGGGGATCTAAAGTGAAGAAGAGGGAAATCTTCAGATGACCTTCCTTGCCCTGCAATAGTCTGGAGCAGCCAGAGCAGAAGCTCTGCCCCAAACAGGCTGTGTCATCCACTGATTGGGTGTGTACTGAAGGGGTGTTGCCCAGGTAAATTATGGCAGGTTTTGGCCTTGAAAAGTAACTTACATGGAATATTCCCTTTATACCAATAATTTTGAACCTGTTGCCTACAAATATTAATGGCTACTTTGAGCACCCCCATCTCCCATGCAGGAGCAAGCACTGTCCCTGTAATGATTAGTATTCTGTGACTTGAAAATGTTTGTTTGCTGATTTCTGCAGCGCAAAGAATTTGTTGAATTTTTCAGTGGGCAGTGTAGAAACTCATATTGTCCAAACTTTTTTTTTTGGAACTTCAGTACAAATATTTTGTTCAGTCAACTGAAATATGAGGTTGTCTGAGATGATTGGGGAAATTACCAGGATATATGGATGTTCAGTTAAATGTTGGGAATATAGTACTCAGATTTTCTGATATATAATTTTTCCTCTGCTGAAGCTGTTTTAAAAAAAACCCCAAAAACAAGTAATTGGGAAATCTGATTGATAAACTCATTGTTCCCCTTTATTTTTTGGGTGAAAATTATTTTTGTTATCCAGGTTTCAAAAATTACCCATATTCTTTTCTCATTAAAATATTCACTGATTCTTTTCACTGAATTTTTAATTAAGAATGAATGTAGATCAGTTGTTAAATAGTCCATTTTTCAAAATGGAAGGGAGAGGATAACTCTGGTAAATTTAAAATATTTATAACCTTTTCTTCATTTAAAACATATAGAATAGAAATGAAACTTTTGCTTTCAAATACTTGAGACAGTTTTATAGAAAAAAAATGAGATGCTTCAAACAGTTTGTGAAGGTCTCATATGGGGAAAAAAAAATCCATGTAGTTTTACTGTTGTTGTTAAGCCTGCTCAAGAAAAGGATAATTTTGATATTGTGTAACCAAAATGGATTTGAGATTCAGAGCAGGCAAATGACTGAGAGCCAAGGCCATTTATTAGGGACTTTCTTACATAGTGATCTTCAAGATATCTCTGTATTTATAATGTTCTGTTTGTACACTGACTCACTTTCAGATGGTTTCAAACTCCCAGAACATTGTTGTTGTAAATACATGGAATTTTGTATCCTAGTTATTTCTATCAGTAGTTCAGAATCACAGATGTTAGCTGATGAAATGGAAGAGCGGCATGTTAAAAGCTAAAAGAAATACTACTGACTACCACCATAGGATTTAACCAGTAGCAGTTATGGTGAGACTTTTTGAAGAAAGAGTTTAGTTTTGAACAGTTAGGGTAGTGGTGAATAATTTGAGTTGTGCTTTTTTTTTTTTTTTTTAGTGACTTTGAAGGGATTTCAGTTCATGTGATTACAGTAAGAAGATGTTTCATCTGGTCTGCTTGCTTGTCTCCAGAGTGTGTAATGGCTGTGAGGGCAGTAAATGTTACTTTAATAATTGTCAGCCCTTTAGTCCAAGTCTGAGCAGTTGGAGGAGCTGCTGTGGCCAAGGCTACTTTGATGTGACTGCACAGGAGTTCCAAAACTTGAGAGTTCAGAGAGAACCTCTCTGGATAATTGCATTACTACTCAGCAAGTAGGACAAGTAAAAAACTGCATAGGGTTTTTTGTGTGTGATGGGGTTTTTTTTATGTTTTGTTTTGTTTTTGTTTGGTTTTTTTTGTTTTTGTTTTTGTTTTTAATAACTTACTGAGTTGCTGGGCTAGGTGAACTGCTGTAGAGAGTTGAATAGATTTACAGAATGAATTGGGAATGAAATTCCTCCAGTTTTGTACTCTCTAAGTCCCGTTCTGGAGGGAGGGGAGAGTGTAAAGAACTTGGAGTTGATACAGAAAGAGCAATCTGGTTTGTGCATGGCTGGTTCTCATGTCCTCGTGACTAGGGATGGTAGGCTGTGGTCAGTGGGCATTCTATTGATGGAGGTGTTTAACCTGAACACAAATCAGTTGAAGAATCACTTGCTTGCTCTCTGACATAGAAACAGCCCCAGAAGTAATAGTTAAAGCTAGTTGAAGAATGTTTAGAATGTTTTTCCTGCAATTTCTTTTGGGGACAGCAAATTTTTGTTTGTTTGTTTTCATTTTTTCAATTGTGCTGCTTTAACTGTAAACATAGAGCACATTTTAGCCTGTGAATCATTATCTGATTTGTCCCTGTTGTCATCCTGCGAAATGTTAAGATACTTTGGCTGTATGATTGGTCACCTGAATTACATGGTATTGATGCTATTTTTGTATCTGACAGCTTAAATGTAATGAGTTGTATATTCTGTAAGCCTTGAAGGTCTACTGGATCTGTCAGAATAATTTGATGTATGTTTTTTCACTGGCTTCTTTGTTAAGAATTTTTGGCCAGAAACATAGTATTCTATAGTATTTGTCCCAAAAGGAAGGTAGAATTTTCCTTTTCCTTACAAAAAGAATTTAACTCACTGTGGAATACCATTCTGTTTTTTCATCTGCCAAATGGAGTAGTGAATTCTGTGATTCTGTGGACCTCAAATTTTTTTACTGTAGGCATTTGTTTGGAGGAAACTTTCCTCACACATATGCTCAGAAAAAGCATTAATAAGTTTAAAATTAAATTCTACTTACAAATCACGGCCGTTCTTTGCAGTGATAATTCAAGTGCTCTGTTTAGATTATGGTTCTTCAGTTCTGTGCACAGGTCTTGAATGTGACTGTGGCAAGGAGATGGTGAGAGATCTCCTGATTTTTGTTTTTGTTTGGGTTTTTATTTTTTTTTGTTTGTTTGTTTTGGGTCATGACTTGATTAGTGCATCATTGTTCCAAGATCAGCAGCTAAGGTACAATTACCTCTGGACTTCTGGTGTCTGAGAAGGTGCCACCACTTCAGAAGAGGGCTAGGATCCAGCAGGTTTTGCAGGAGTATCAGGAAGTCATGGCACGGGGAGGGCAGTGTTTGTGACAGTAGAAGAGTTAAAGTAACTCACGTGAAACTGGCAATTGCCCAAACGATCCAATTCCATTAAACTGGGAACTTTTGACAAGTTCTTAGTGGCGAAGGGGATAAATGAAATGGATGGCCACCATACAACTGTAGATCAATAATCGTCTTTAAAAAGTAAATACCGTCTCCGACCACGTTTGACAATAACTGGAAATGATTCTTTGTCAGCCGTCTATTTGCTAAACCCAACATGAGCTGTCGGAGCTCATTAGGGCTGGATGCAGGCGGGCTGCTGGGCTCTCTCCACTGGACGCAGTCAGCAAGCTGGGTTATTAGCAGCGTTCAGCAAAAAACACCTCCCGGCCAGCCGTGCAGGGACAGTTGTCTCTTTTCGGGACACTACTAGGAAGCTCTCCAGCTTTCGAAGCAACAAGAGTGACTTCATTTTCCCTTTTAAAAAATTATTTTCCTGTATTTTTTTGCTCCCGCGTTCGCCGGGAGGAGCGGGATGCGCGGAGCCGGAGCCGGCAGGTGGCAGTGTGGGCGTGCGGATGGCGCCCGCCCAGCCCCGCGCCGGAAACGAGCCCCAAAAAAATGGCTTTTTGCCTCAGAAGCATTTATTAAGCGAGCCCTTCGCCGTGGGAGTATCAGCCCGCCAGGTCTCCTGAAGGAAGCCAGCAAAACGCAGGTGCTGCACTGCAAGTGCGCGCTCCGAAACGGGGCTGGAAACCTCTCGGAGGAGAGGGGGGGAAAAGAGGAAAGAAAAAACCCCAAAAAAGAGAACATATGTGTGCTATTCATTTATTCATAGCCACGCACTCTGCCAATCATCCTTTCCACCACTCGGTGCCTCGGGAAAAGCTGCTCAGAAACAATCTTTGTTGCTCGAAAGAACCAGGCTTGTGCTTTTGCGCCACTTGGAGAAAGCATAAAACATTTTTGTCCCTTGTGAAACTCAGCACGCACAAATCGATTAGAAGATCTGAGAACTCTGACCCTTGCAGATTCAGACCAGTCAAGGCTAAACTCTCCCCTTACTTATTCTTTCTTGCACTCACAAATAAAGTAGACATAAAACAAAACCATCAGGAGGGACATAAGAAGTTTGGACTGACAGCCCAGGCTCTGGAGAAGGGTTTGTCTCAGCTGTGTGGTTTTGTTGTATGGCTGTAGAGATGCTGAGTGTCAAAAGACCTTGAACAAAGTCAGTACAGGAGAAGCAATTAAAAAAAAAAAAATTGTAGCTAATGAAAGCTTGTCTTTAACAGAATTGACACTGTCAGCATTAACAAAAGGGATGCAAGATCATATTTCCTGAAGGGAGATCACAGAACCCCCTGGAAGAGGCTAAGAACCCTGTCTCACGGGATGCCTGGGTGCACTTGGATTTGCAGCAAGAGCCACACCTTGGAAGGACTGGAGGGCTCCAGGTGCCACTCTGGCAGAGTGAATCATGAGCATCAGACAATTCTGATTTCTTTATTCTTTAGCGGGGCTTGGTGGAGGTTGTTAAAGGATGATATAGCAACCCATACTAAGGAAGCAATTTAGAATGCCACTAAAAGGACATGTATTGATCCCAAAAAATCCAAGATCTATGCTGCATATTTTTGATTATCATATATTGACACCTTATTGTTAGTTTACTTAAAAAATGTTATTGCTTATAATTAAGGTGGGGTATATTCTCATTCAATTACTCAAGTAATTAGGTTCATAGCTGGTCTTATGCTATACCTTTCATGCTCCAGTGGTCTTTATTCTCCAGTTCAATACATATTGAGCTGGGACAACTGCCTTTCAACTTGGTTTGCCTAAAAGCCACATTAGCCCTTAACTCCAGGTTATCTAATATTGAGATAAAAGAGGTCTTAGTTGTGATGCAGGATTTTCTCCTTATAAATTACTGAAAGAGACAAGACCTGGCACCTTTGCACCTGGCATCCATGTGGTATATATTGTACTCCCTCTATTTCATGCTAATTGCTGTCTTCACTTTCTGTGGGGAAAGTGTTTGTGGAGGTATAAAAACATTAACAGATCTTCGGAGATACTCTACGTCTTTCCTCTGGACCAGCCTAGGATCATATACCAAAAGCACAGCATAGAACAGTTTCTTGCGCTTCTTAATGCTTTTATCAGCCCCTGCCTAGAGGAAGGAATTTACCCCTTGGGGGAGGATTGTCTCTGCCATGCCTGTGTTGTGGATTTGGGGATCTTTTTGTGAAGCCTGTCAGTGAAACTCACCTCTTAGTGAGCTTGTGATGTGAGGGTAGGGTGGGATGGAGGATATCCTATTATACTTTGCAGACAAGCCCATAATAAACTCCTTCTCACTTGTTTGTTGTTTGTTTTTTGTTTTGTTTTAGTTTTATCTATTACAGGTCTTCCCAGTTTTAGTTTTTGAAATGTAAGGTTTTCACTGAGTAGCTTTTGCAGGCATCAGAATTTTAAAATGTCTTTTGCTGTATTCTTAGTCACATGTATGATGTGGGAGTACTTGAGAGTAATCTAAAAATTCTAGTGCAATGTAGAAAAATAATCCTGGGCTTGAATCGTTGCATCATTCTCCATTTAAGGCTAGTGGGGATGGGGAGCTGTCCTAGAGGAAAACCAATTACTTTAAAATATTGAATATCCCTGAAATCAATATTTTTCACTGTCTGTGTGTACTTAGAGAATTAGAGTCAGTTAATAAGTTTTGCATGTATGCTTCTGAGGGTTTTTTTTTTTTTTTTTTTTTTTTTTTTGGTCTGGAGTATCTTACCTCTGCCCTTGACAGGAATAGACTGCACAGGAGATTCTTAACCAGCAGCCAGAATAGGGACTCATGTTTTTGTAAGGTTAGTTATACATCTGTTTTGGGTAAAATTGTTGCAAGAATGGAATTTGACCCACAGCATTAGGCTCTTTGTGTGACTTGTTTGGGCTGCACTTATAATTTGGGGGTTTTTTTATGTTAATCTGTAAATTCTAAAAAGAAAACTTACCTGAATCATACAGTGCGCTTGTCTGTTTTTCTGTCTGCTGGATGAAATCTAAAAATAAGAGGAAAAAAACACAGGTATTTGATCATGTCCATGAAGGAGATTGGATTCTGGGTATGGAAAGCTTTTTTTATTCCTTTTAGTGGTGGGCTAGTCTCCAAAAACCTGTGGAGTGTTCAGTTTGCATAAACAATCAAAGATCTGGATGTTTATCTGAGGCTTTTCTGTGGCTCTTTGGGGTGGAAATGGGTTTGGGAGAGTTAAGAAAATGAGCTCTTTGTGCTCTTTGCATTTGGTGTGGCCAGAAGTACCACAAGAACAGGTTTTTTCCCAGTCATTTGGCATTTTAGCTTCCTGTTCTGGTTCCACTTCAAGATTCCTGATACTGAAGCAAAGGAAAGGATCTTAAGGGTCACATTGTGAAGAGAGAAACTAGAAATAATTTTAAAAATAATTTTCTGTCTTGACTTCCTTTTAATTGACAAAGTCCATCTTCAAAATTTTGTATGTGAAGGATTCCTTATGCCCAAGGGGATTTTTCCCTATATTGGAATACCTGGGCAGTTGCTCTGGCTAGCCAGGTCAGGACTTGAGTGGTAGATGAAACATGATGTTAGTCTGTTTATTTATTAATTTATTTTTCAGATATCGTTATCTTTAAAGATATTGGGAGGCAGGGGAGAGGTCGAGGGTTGAGTCTTGAGTTCTTAAAAAACAAAAAAACCTCAAACCCAAACAACAGTGGGTGGTCATATTCAAACTGGACTGGCTATGTGGCAAGATTATTATTTTACCCCAGTGGATTTGCAGACTCTTAGTTTTGTTTGCTCATTTTAAACTAAAATAAAAACTCTGTTAAAAAAAGAATCACTTACAAATCCCCATTTCCTGATGGGCTGGATCACCTAAACTGCAGGAGATTATAGGGGTGTCTTTATACTGCCTGGCTTTGGTTTGACAACTCAGAAGTTGTGCTGCTGCTCTGAATCTCCAAGGTCCAGCTCTGAGCCAGTTTGGGGACCTTGTCAGGCTGGCTGTGGAAAGCTGGATGATGTAAGTCAGCTTTGGCTCACAGGTGGAAAGTACCTTCCTGAGACACAGGAAGCACTGTTTGTCAGGCAATACTGAAGGGCTGCAGAGATTACCTAAGCAGGGTGATGCAGTGGGTCAGAAGTCCTGAGCTGCAGAAAACTTTGGAGGAGTTCTCTATTTCACATGAAGAGCAACATCTAGGAATTAGGAGATGATCCATAAATTAGGTATACAGCAGTGAATGCCAACCAGTCTACCGCTGCATGCCAGAGTGCAGCCAGCCTGTTTCAAATCATCAGTGTATTATCAGTGAAAATCTTTTTGGCACTTGTTCGTTACCCTTTTTAAGCCAAAGGAGATTATCCACTGTTTCCTTTAATGTCATCTGTTTGGTTTATGAGGAATGACTCAAGGGAGTTTTTTCTAATTCAAAACAAACAGTCTGCTTACACATGGATTTGTCTGTCCTGGGGAGCTGCACACATCAGGTGTTACAAGAGTGGAAATGATTTTCAAAGTCAAGAAGAAGAAAGAGAAAGAAATGTCTTCTAGGAAGTCGTGGCTGTTGATAACTATTCATCTCTAACCTGTTGTAAAGATCTGAATGAAAATTAGACTCATTATACAGTGTACCGAGGTAGTAAACTATTAGTTAGTTAGCCCTGGGTTCCTCTCTAATTGGTAGAAAAAGTTGTATTGCCCCAGAGAACAGTTCAAAGCACCTTGGGCAGGAGGCTGCTTTGTGGTCCTATGAAGTGAATGATTTCTCTCTGCTGACAACTGGCCTGACTGCGCTGCTCAGAGTTAGGCTGTGCATGCTCCCTTCATGTCCCCCTGTTTTGTGCAATAAACAACAGTTCAATGTTGTTTGTACTGAATTGACTTCTCTCATCACCACAATTTTCTTTCATGTGTAAAGTGTACTTCCAAAATGCAACTTGAGTGTTCTCTGGCTCTTACAGTGGTATAAAAATTTCAAATAAAGAAATAATTGGTAAGAAGACACATAGCTGTTCCGGGTAGGAACAGCGTTTACAATGACTCCAACTAGCTTGGGTTCCCACTGGCTCAGTTATGCTGTAAAGATGCTTCTGCCACATTGTGTATTTTGGCCCACATGAAGGGGGTTGAATATAACTGGTAAGGATTGTTTGTTAAGCACTGAGGTTTAGCTGATGGTCCATACAATAAAAAAATGTACCTAATCCCTCTAAAATTTACTAAAAGGTGACACCACACTCTAGGAAACTCATGAAAAAAATTTAAATGGGCTATGGGATGTTGTACATAGTTATTGAAAAAACCTCAGTCATTTTCAGAAGCACTGGCAGCTGGTGTAATAAACACCCATGGGACCTAGATAATGTTTATTGGGGTGCTTGTTAAAATAAGAGGCCTTTGCAACCTGGGGGAAAAGAGGACACATCTAGTTTGAAACGAACATTTGTACATAATATTCTGAAGGACATTACCTTATGTGAACCAATGTTTAAAGCATATTTTAAAAGTGAAATAGTAGACAAATGAACAACAGATATGTGCATACATACTAGTGTATATTTACATGCTGAATGCAGTATGGTGGATTGAAAGAATCAAGGAAATCTGAGGCAAGATTTACATGGACTGGACAGGTCAGGGAGAGGACAGTTCCTGATGTTAGGTATGTTATAAGTGAGGTGAGTGGATAGGAATTGCTACAGTATTGTTACAGTGAGCTTTCTGCACATGTGTATAATGTATAGGTATATATAAATAAATTTATATATATTGATAAAATATAGCTCACGTGCTCTTCTAAAACCTTGTGTCAATGATGAGATCAAACTCATAGAGCAGCATATCACTCCTTCACTGCTAGGAGTGTTGCAGACCTCTTAATATCAAAAATTCTTGGTGGTTGTATTGGCCCTGTAGTATTAGGACACTGTAAGTTGCCTGCTTCACAACAGACAGGATAGAGCTTTCTGCATTTCAGTGTTACATAGTGTAATCAATAAGGGTGCTACTTCTTTTGTGGTCATAGAGGCAGTTAAAAATATATGAAAGAAAATCAGTACAATTCAAGTTGTTTTCATTCTGCAGCATTAGAGTTTTCATATGTTATTTTAAATGTAAGATACAACTCTAATGGTGATTTTAAAAATCAATTTAGAAATGTTTCATGGAATAATGGAAATAAGTCTGCAAAGTATTAAGAAGTAGAATCAAGTTTATCTGTTCTAGTTTTGATAGATATTTGTCTAACATCCCAAAAAAACCCTCCAGCTGGATAGTTCACAATCATTCTAGACAGTCTCTTATAAGGCTTAACTGTTCCTACTATTAGAAAGTTTTCACTGTTTTCTACATCTCACCTGCTGAAATATAAGTATCTTACTACATTTCCTGCCGAAGTGCACAAGTAGAATGGTTTATTTCCCTCCTCTTGGCAGAAGTCTTTCTTTCTCCTTTAATGTACAAAATACCTTTTTTTTTTAAATAAATTCTAGGCATTTGATGTACATGTTCCTGTTGAACATGTTTGCTACAAAAGCTGCAGTGCTTTTGGTTTAGTCATGTTACCTTAAACATTATGTCTCCTGTATGTTTCCTGTGGTGTTTCTTTTCTGACTCTCCTCGCGGGCCGACCCACAGTCAGTTCTTGCAGTGATTTTGCTCACGGTTCTTTTCTAAACTGCCATAATACCGTATTCCCAAGGCATCAATAAATCGGATGTATTTTGACTATTTATCTTGAAGGCAATAAATATCTGTTTACAAAGTGTGTTTTGTGAATTCGCTCAAATTACATTTGGGCTGCTGCAATCTTGGAAAAAAAAAAGACGTTAAAGGTTTGATGTGGGAGAACATTGCATTTAACTTCAGGGGAGAGCTAAACTTGTGATTCTGTCATCAGAGGTGAAACAGCAAAGCCCTATTTCTTGCTAACATTAAACCATTTATTCTTATTTACCTGTCATTTTTATTACAGGCATTCAGTCTGATGCTCATGACAAAAAAGTTCAGACATGCTTCAAAATGAATTCGTTGCATACCGAGTGTAGAAAACTATACTTTATGGATGGTAGCTGGAGGTGACTTGTGGTTTACCACTGATTATAAATTATTTAAAGGGAAATATATATAATTGATATTCAGAGCTGATAGTGTCAATATTTATTGGAACATACTCTCATCTCTGTTTTTTTTGGTTTTTTGTTTTTTTTTTTTTTTTTTTTTTTTTTTTTTTTTTTTTGCTATAAGCATGTGGATTAACCCAGGCATGTGTCACTTTCTACCTTGGTGGGCCCAACAGCTCTGCATTTGCACTTGATCTGTCAAACTCCTATTTCTGCAAATATTTTTAGAAGCATGTTAAGTAATTATTGGAAACATACATTTTATACTGTTGAGATGGCATGATGAAATTCTTACTCTCTAATAACATAGTATTTCCTCTAAGGATAATGGTAGTTCCTTAAACAGGTAATGTAAATAGGACTTACTCAAGTGAATGATGCGCATATGTATAAGAAGCCAAATTTCTGAACCTATATGTAGTCTCAGCATAAATTCATCCCTCTCTTGCATTCATCTACAGTAGCAAACAACATTGGTGTTCACAAATATTCCTAAACCTAACCTGCTTTGATCCTTTTGAATATACACCCTAAGATTCTTCTGGAGATACCACAATTGCTTTTTTACTGTCTGCCCAAACTCAGCTGCGCAAGTGCAGCAACTTGTGCCAAATCTGTGAAAAGAAAAGCCAGTATTTGCAATGTGGTCTTGAGCTATGGCCCTTGTTCATGCTCTGGGCGACCACTGCAGAATGTTCTGCAGTGTTTTCCCCTGTGGTCATGAAAAGAGATTTTTGTGTTTGTTTGGTTTGGTTTGGTTTTGCAGAGTACAAATTGCATTATTGCCTAATGTTAGATGTGTACTTTCCCTTAGACTTCATGGCAATTAAAGAATAAAAGTAAGTAATTTTACTGCATAGATTACTTGAGTAATCAAAACGAGTGTCTAGTGCTCTTTTGAACACCGTACTCCCAAGCAGCTCTGCTAACCATCAGAGTTAGGGTGTTCGGCTGCTAAGATCAAAGTGAGAAGAAGGGGTTTAGCCACTGTTCACAATGTCTCTGTTATCTCAGAAGTAAGAGAAGAGTTGATATTTTCAGCCTGCAAAGTTTTTATATTTAGAAGTTTAGGGAATGATATTTGATCAAAGACTGTGTAGTGTTGAACTTACAGCAATTTGTGTTTATTGTATAAAACAACATTCCTTCTGTTTAAACATGAAATCTGAACTTCAAGCAGAAACTAAAGCAAAACTCTGAGAAGGTGCTGAATGGTTCGTGTAGGGTGGTGCATGGTCCAGCTAGTGAACCTCTCTGCTGAGGCTACCGGAGTTAGGCAAATGCTTCCTTCTCTGCTGGATGTTTCAGGCCCATGCTGCTGCCTGTGTGCTGGCAAGATATAACTTTAAGTGTGTGTGGAGGATGTGACACACCTCAGGTTACACAGCAGAACAATAGTGTTGAGAAATTAGGATGTTAAACACCTAATTGAGATACTGCTTAAGAAATAGGGTCCTTATGATTCCTCATTTCTGCCAGAAAACATGCATGATATTTTATCTGCAATCTGGTTAGGTTTTGTGTCTATCTAATGTCCTAACAAAACAAGAGAAACAGTCAATGTGTAGTGATTCTTTTGCTTACAGTGCTGATTTTAAGTACCTTAGGTTATGGCACTCCAGTGTGACACACTTAGACATCATGTGGGCTTTATAACATGATTATCGGGGTCACTGCAAGTGATTTTAATGAGACACTGCATGTCACTAATCACTATGGAATGTTTTGAGAACATGTATGCAAGACAGGGATCTGGACAAATAATTTTGGAACAAATTACCTGTAACCTCTAAATTCACTTAAGTGTTGAAATGGAATAAACAACTGCTAGGTTGGTTGCTGCATTTCTGGTGCTGACCTTGGGAAGTTTAACATGAAACTACATTTAAACCATAATAAATTATTCTGTTCTGTGTTTTCCAAGTTCCAGCACAATAATGGGATCCCATTATTTCAGAAGTTCTGATGTAACAGCAATAAAAAGTAATCAATACCATAAGGGAATCTGCTAATTAAATAATGTACAACATCTGTGAATATTCAGATAGTGTTTTGGCCATATATATTTTCAAAAACTGATTATTACTCTTGGGGAAAATATGTGACAAAGAAAAAAAGGTAGGGAAGTAGTCTACAGAAAGGGAGCATAATACTGAGAGCTGTTTGGAGCTCTCTTACGAGTTAGGTTCAAAACATGTCTGATGAGATATGTTATTCCCTAGTCAGGTAACTCAGCAGGCCACAGAACATCCTCTTGGGCATATTTTTGACAAAGTAAATGGGCCCTTCTTAACAGTCGCTTCAGGTATTTAGAAATGAGATTTTGGCACTTTTTCTCCATCATCAGACCTTCTTGCTTTGTAAGGTCTGTGTGCCTTCCCGTGAGATGCAGATGTAATGAGATATTACTTGTATCATCGTGATATCAAGTATTATACCTTGCCCAGTTTAACTGATATGTCACTGTCACTGAGAATGCTGTGGTATATCATGCTGAGACAGGCATGTGCTGCATATCATGAAATCCATGGAAACCTGGCATTCAGTCAATATAGTATCAATATTGTCTTGCCTTATGGTGTGCTTCATTTTTGTTTTGGTGTTTTTTTTTTTCCTTCTTCTGAGCAAGAGGAAGAAGGGTGAAAGTAATACAAAATTTGAACAGTCTCCTGTTATTTGGATGAAGGAGAAATAAGATACTGTCTGAGGGTCTCTGTAAGCTGCCTCTGTTTGGGGGCCTTTCACTGAGGGCATATTCAGGAAAAACTGCCTCATAAAACTCTTAGGCAAATCATAGCTATAAATCATAGGCAGCAAAACAATTTCCCCCAAGCCAATGGCAAATCGTTGCTATATCTTGAGTGTAAATTACTAACAATCAGCAACACACCTAGGAAATGGAGCAAGTCTACAGTATATTTACGATTTATCAGAGCTGAATATACTTTTGACAGAATTTAAGATCTCCAGAAAAACATAAAGAAATAGGTTTGTCCCTTAGGTTGTACTTACTTACCTTTCCTGGGGACCTTCCTGCTGGTGCAAGAGCTGCTCAGTGCTACCTTTTTTATTGCTCATTCCCAAGTCTGAGGCAGTTTGGTTATGTGTTTTTTTTCTTTCATCAAGAGATATAATCTGTTAGACAAGATAATTAAATGTGTATGGGCTAAATTCTGCTCTTATTTACAGAGTCTGCAGTAAATCTGAACTCACTCCAGTGACTGCAAGGGAGTCATACTAGATTTATGTTATTATAAATGGGATCAGAATTTGACTTGTATAAATGAATATTAAAGAGGGAAAAGAACTGTTCGTGTTCACACTCCTAGCCTCTGGCAAAGGCTAACTTAACTTCCTTAGCCTTCTTCATTGAACATGGAGAGGTTCAGTCACCACTGCTCTTTAGGAAGAATTAAACCTGATTTTAGAGCTTTCAGGGAACCAATCATAATTATTAATTAATATTAGTATTAATTATAAATGTGTTACTGCCAAAAAAAGTCTAAAATAATTCTGACTTTATCTCTGGTTCTGCATTCATCTTTGGTAAAACTAAAGATCACTTCTGTGCTTCAAACACCATTTCTTCTTCATAGATTATATTTTCCTTTCCTGTTGATATTGTTATGAGAGGCACAGTGACAACCAGGTGATGGAGGTACACCTTACAAATTAACCCCGTATGCTGCTCAACGTTTCATGCCACTCTCTTGCCTTGGTGTCTCCATAAAAATCCTGACTTAACTCTTAAACATTAAGCTTTCACTGGGATTGGGCAATGGTTGGATATACAGCATGGTGGAATGTTGAATTATTTAATATTTAATGTTATGTCTTCCCCATTTTTGTTTTCTTTACTGTAGTGGAGAGCAAGAAAATGAGTTTAACATGCATTTTTGGTAAACATTTTTCCTAAAAGTAATCTTTTTTATATATATACTGTGGTAAATCAGTCTCCACTCAACTATAACCAGCAAATGATTAATTTTGAGAACTGAGGATTGTGGTTGAAGACTTTTTTTTTTCCTCCATCCTGTGATTGCAGGTACATAAATCAAAATCACTTTCTCCCTCCCCACACCCCTTCCAGTAAACAAAACCTAGCTATTAGAATGCAGGGAAGCCAGATTCATCTCAGTTAGTGCTAAGTTTTGGAGAAAGATGGGTTTTTTTTAGAACTCAGATATAAGCGACTTGATTATTTTTGAAGAAATTTTTTCTCCTGTGCAGTAGATACAGTCAGTGTCTTATTTGTTAGTTGTTATATACAGTAACTGCAAAGTTAAATTTTCCACCCTTTTCCAACTTGCAAATATAAAATAAGAAAGTAGGCAATCTTGGACATTTTTGGTTTACTGTTTCCCCCCCCCCCCCCCCCCTTTTTTTTTTTCTCAGAAGACTGTGGTCTTCTTTTGTGATAGTATGTGAAGATATAAAAGTAAAATCATGTTCTATAAAGTGAATCAGAAGCTGATTTGTTCAGAGGAAGACCTGAGATGCTGCAGGAGGATAAAGGAGGTTCAGGTATCTGATCCTGGCATTGTTTCAGTTAGGGAGGAGTGAGGACTTACCTTTGTAAGTGGTACTTCCTTTCTTGGGTCTTCATCTGTGACTTCCTCACTGTGTGACGTAATGTAACCATGATCCTTTTCTAGCACCTGCCCACTTCCCAGTTTTCTTCTTCAGCTATAGACTTTCACCATTTTACTGTAGCTAAAGACTTTTACTACTTAACTATGAGTAGCCTAAAAATCAAATGATTTATCTGAATGTGTACAAAATCCATTTGATCTTTAATAAAATAGACTTATGTAAGTAGAAAGCCAGATTAGTGGGTTGTGGGTTTTTTTTTTTTTTTGGTTTTTTTTTGGTTTTTTTTTTTTTTTGTTTTTTTTTTTATGAAGAACAAGCATGGTTTCTGTCTTGGTTTTTTCTCTTCAAATAGTTTGATTCATGCATTTCTAACATGGAAGTTTCTGAGAATGACACAAGCCAAACCATGAATAAAACCTGTAGGCTGGTGGAATAACTTTCAAAATTAAATGTATTAATTTGTGGAGGAAAATGTCCCCATCACATTGAAAGTGTCCTTGCTCACAGCCAAACAGATGCTCTGTCATTTTTTTCCGGTAAGAGTAAGAAAGTAATCCCCTTTTAAATCAAACCAAGACTGGCACTTTGTTGAAAGCTGTTAAGTGACTTAGAACATAAATTCACCTATCCAAAAAAACCCCAAAAACCTATCAAGGTTTGAATTCCAATGTTTATTCTACTTGTCATTTTCCATTAATGTGTTCCTTTTTAGAGGCAGAACAATAAAACCCTGATGTCACATAAGGCAGGAATGTAGCCAGTAGTCATCTTGGAGTTTTAATGTACTCTGTGAACATTGGAGAAGGTTTTGTGTATTTTTTTTTAAATCACCTAATCATTTCCTGGCCAAGTAATAGACAAGATGTGGTATATCTTATATATTTCATATGAGCAAATAAATCAAGTAATTGGCGGGGAGGAAATAACCTGTCAGGTCCAATGTAATTCTAAAATATACCTTTAAATTCTTATCTTCACATGATTCTTCACTCTCATTGTTAGCAATGTGATTTTTGGGTCACCGATGCTGGAATATAATTTTCAGTTTATCAGTGCACACAAAAGGATGATACCAGATATATTTAATTCTCAGTCTGTTGATTTGAGTCAATCTGGTGCTATACTCAGGTACCTCTGTGTTCATTCTTTATTCATCTTGCTTTCAGTTTGATACACAGCTTTTTTGGTGTTTCACACATGTATTGTCAGAGTAGCAGGTATTTCTTTTAAAGATCCTTTTATGTAAAGTGCTACTAATGTAGTTTTCTTCAGTTAAAAACTTGGAGTCCTCCAAGTGTGATTCTCTGTCATCTCAGACCATGAAATCAATGCATCTTTGTGTGTCAGTCTTTTAAGGTTTTAAGTCTTGGATATTTCTCATACTTTATGTTGATTGAAATTCTATCCACATAAATGTGGAACACAAGCAAATCTAAGTAGTGATGTACTAAACATTTGCATGACAGATTATATTTGGTGACACCGCAATATTAAAAAAAAAAAACTTAAATAATTTATAGCTCCTGAGAAGTCCAGTTAGTTGCAAAACCCATTATGTAGCTGGCTCAGTGATACTGTACTTGTTTCTTCATAGCTATCTTTGGTGCAATAACATTTAATTTGTTCCCTTTCCCTTCCTTCTCTCAGGTAACAAGGCTGCTCTCTTTGAAGATGGCAGGCCCTAGGGGAGAGACAAAAGTTGCCTCTTGTAATTACGGCTCAAGAGGCTCTCAACAAAATATCTTTCAAATTTGGAACTTGCTTTCACAATACAAATGCTTCATTTGTGAAAAATCAGACACAGGTTACAAAATCAGACACAGGTTACAAAATCAAATTGCTGTATGGTCTCCTAGAAATTCCTTACTATCTAAATCCTGAATATCTATTGCTGAGATGACAGGTTGGACAATTTCTTTCAGGTGCAAGAGCAGGGGCAACAAGCTCCTCTCAAAGGCAGGGTTATTTGAGGAGGTTTTTGGGAAGGACGCACACTGACCTCTAGCTAACATTTTAGCATCAGAAGTTCTTATGTGTCCCCTTGGATGATCAGACCAGACAGAAGGAATATAAAGCTGAATCAAATGATTCGTGTTATCCATCCACTCTAATATACTTACTCCAAGGCTATGCAGTTAGCAAGGCTGTTACAGGAATTTTTCTGCTTTCTTTTTTATCTGGTGCTCCTAATCAAGGATAAAAGGTGATGATTCCAGATGGCAGCTTGAATTTGCAGCTTTTGGAAAGGAATAAATACAAGGACACCTCCCCCATTTGTCCCTGCCTACTCCCATTTTAATTAACTTGGTTGTTTCTCCTTGGCTTTTTTGGTTGGCTTGGGTTCTTTTGCTGGTGGTTCATGGGTTGCTGTTGGGTTTAGTTTTCAGTGGTTTGTTGGGTTTTTTTTTTGTGGTGGTGGTTCTTGTTTTTCTTGTTATTTTGGGTTTTTTTTGGTGAGTGTTATTTGGAGTTGCCAGTGGGGTTAACTCCTTGGCTGTTCTGTCAAATGCTAGCTTCTAGTACAGATATTTGTGTATATATGAACAACTGTTTTTTAATAACCTGCCAAGAAGCTATAATCTTCCATTGCAATCCCTCGGGATTTAATTAGAATGGTTTTCCACAGCCTGACATGTTTATGGGGCATAGGTAAAGAGACAGTTCATAAAGCTGTCAATTTTCTGAGAAATTAAAGAAAAATTGGGCTGCTTAGTGCCTTGGCAATTCCATGCTGCTGATACTAGCATTGCAAACAATGAAATCAAAGGCAATGTAACAAGATACTGATGCATTAGAGATGGGGAGGGTTTAAAATTATATACAAAGGCATTTGTCAATTTGAATTTGAATGCTTAAGAGGAGAAATATGGAAAACAAAATATGAACTCCAGTAGCTGCTCAGATTTAAACAATGCAAAGCTGAACAATAGTATCTTCATTGCTTTAACAGTAGCTGTAACTTTTGTGGGACAAGTGGAAAGGAAGTGTAATTCTGGACTATAAAAATCCTTCCTACAGATTTGTGTTCTTTGCTACCTGGAGTCTCAGGATGCTTGTTCATATAACAAAAGGGCATGAGCAATTCTTAGAGGTACACTTCACAGGATGTTCTCATAGCTGATGTAATCCAAGTCTCTTTGAGACTCTGTTATGCATTCATCATTGAAAACAACCCAACTGCCAAATTCTGTGCTTTGCCTTTTTAGTAACTTTTCAGTTAAGCTATTAGGGTGCATCTGCATCCAGCCACCTTCTTTAATGTAAAATAGCAACTCTTCCCACTTCTCCATGGCTCTCATACATGATTGTTTGTTAAAAGGAATTAGAGTTGCCATCTCTCCCTCTCCTGTGAATTCCCTGTAACTTCACAATAGAGTTAAATTGGTATTAAGAGCAGTGAGAAATGAGAGTTTGGAACATGGTTTCAATAGCAGGATGAGGTGTTGTTTGTTGCAGTAGGACATGAAATAAAGATGCTTGGCTCCAGTCAGAAGGCAGAAGAGAATCAGAAGGCTTTATTTACAATTCATTCAGCCTTTTTATAACATGCTGTGCTGAAAATGCACATTATTGGTCCATAGGACTGACGCCTCTCTCCATTGGTTAAGTAACAGAAATAGCAAAACAACACTTGGGAGAGAGGTTGTTATGGGAAAGGAATATTGTTTACACAAAATTGTTTTGGAACAAGGAAAACTGTTGAAAAGTT